>JAECUM010014097.1:0-78644 GCA_016617855.1 Megalonaias nervosa | reverse complement strand
GTTAGTTTTATTTTTTATTTTATTTTATTTTATTTTTGTAAATCGCCTAGCGGTGAAACACGACCTATCTCGACACTGTGTGAAGAGCTACTGAAGTCAATTCAAAGCGAACGCGGTAAGAAAATACGTCTAGCCAATGAAATCGTTTATGATGAGTGATGCATTGTTTTGTTCAAAGGTAGTGTGGCAAAATAATGCCTACGCTCTTGTGTTGTTACCATTGCAGTGCAGACAGACTGGAATGTAACTTACAATCCCTCTGTTGTGTATTGTACCATTCTTCTTACCACATCAACTACTGAACGGTCACAGTACTGGTTCGCGTTTTGAAACTGACAATTTCTTTTTTTCTCACTTAAACATTTTGACATACACACTCACACTCACATCGGTGGAGTCAGAAGTGTTAGAGTATTTACTGGCATGGTTTTTTGTTTGTTTTTGTTTTGTTTAGTTTTGTTTTCAAACTTGTGAATCTGGGGTTTGTATGGAGTAAAGAAGCTAAAGTTCAGTGAACCTCAAGGATAATGACCCAAGCTGGCTGTCTGTTGATGCATGTGTTTACTTCAGAAGAAATATGACCTCTAAAACACAAAGATATAAGGCAATCATGATTAGAATGAACACAATAACAGCTAACTGTAGTAACAAACGGGGGGTTTTCCTTCACGTCCGCGTAACTTAGAGATTCAATCCTCTTTCAAGACAAACTTCGTCGATACAATTAAAAAGTACGACTATCGTACATAAAAGCGGTGGTTTTGCGGCATCAGTCCTGAAACACCGACCAATTAAAAAGCTCAACAACTGAGCATTAACGAGTCGCAACAGCTCTTAGTTAGCATAGGTGACTTTAATCCTTGTCAGTCAGTCAGACAAACTTCGTACAGAGCTGGCAGGATCGGTGTAACAGGAGCTCGGTGAAAGGGGCGCCAGCGGGAAACGGCGGGAGCATGGGACTACAAACAAAGGACCATAGAACAACACAAAGAAAACAAAATGGCCATAGAACTAGATCCCTGCACTGCTAAGCTGAGCTTTTCTACACTGATACAGCTGCTGATACAGAAAAGGATTAAGTGGACAACAACCCACAGAACACCACACAGACAGTTCCGACGAAACGATAGAGCATCCAAAGGAAGTGCATAGAGAGTTTATGGAAGGCTACTTAACTAGGCTGGACTCTTACAACTAAAGGGAGCCATAAGACCAGTGGAGCAGCCAGCAAAACAAATCTGGTACGGAGTTGGAAAGCCGTCGTATACCGGGATAGACTGCATTCCGAGCGAGCCTGCATATCATGGAAGCCGGGAGACAGAAAAGATAAACACGGCTTCCGATTTTGCCTGATAACATGAGGTTTTCATTTTGGCTTGAAATTTTTTTTGATAATATCTCTATTTTGTAAACCGAATTTGACCCTTTGGTTCCACCATCAAAATTTTGCCTGTTTTCAATTATGCGAGATACTAAAAAAACAGAGTCACTTGACTTAACTGATTGGTAATTTCTCTTTAGAAAATTTTTTATTACACTTTGTACACTAAATTCCAACTATGAATTACAATTAATTAATGATGAAAATTTTTATAACTCATTTTAATTGATTAATTGCACAGGTGGCTTGCACAATATTGGTAATAGGGAATGTCCACTAATATAAATGGACGGAATTTGACAAATAAGTGCGGGCTGGCGTTTTTGGGCGTGGACGACGACCGTTGCTGTGGGGTTTGCGGCCTTTTCCGGGGCCCTTTTCCTCCTTTTCCTCGGCCAGTCAACTGAAAAGCGCGACTTCGCTCATTAAAAGCGGGGTTGTAGTGGCACCATTCCTACAACCCCGACCAATTAAATATCCCGACATCGGGAATTAACAAGTCGCGAAAGAACTTAGTTTTCATATGCGACTATAATTCTTTCAATCAAAAAACAAATTTCGTATTCTTTTGTAGGGCTTGAAATAAGAAAACTGAACAAACTTAAGCACTTTGCTATAGATATTTTTAGCAACAGACTAAACAACATAAATACCATTACAACAACAGAAAGCCTTAAATCTTATATAAAAAGAAATGCATTAAAAAATAAATATAAAGATGAACGATGACTAACCAACAAAACCGAATTTATCAAAGGCAATGCCATGTGTAGAAATACCTCCCCCTTTGAGAAGGTATGTTGATGTAATCTGCCATACACCAACAACTCGAAAAAATGTATAAACAGAGAGAAACCTCAATTTAAAATTATTTCTTCAAATTTGTTTGTGTCTTTAGGGAACATACCTAAACACTAATAATGGGTGAACAGGGAAAATACACATCAAAGCTTTGATATTTCTATATAAAAATGAGGGGATATTCCTAAAGCTCTTAATCAGCTCTATATGCTAGGACGGGTCTGTGGGATATCCACAAATAAAGAAGTACAGATTCTAGTCACGTTGCAAGTGTGTGCGTGTTTTGAAAAATGGTAAAAATCGGATAGATATTTTTCTCGTGACACTTATGAAGTGAAGAGTCTGTGCAAGTGTCAAAAGCTAAAGTCACATAACTTTTGTACGGCTTGTAAACACTTCCACTTTAGAAAATGTGAAGTATCGCAAGTTATTATCACAAACAGAACTGGAACATAGGGGCTTGACAGTTGTTGTTTAGACACCTCCGCTCAACTTCACAACTTACTTGCTCTGTCTCATACTTTGGTCTTAAGAAAGATCGCCATTGTAGGTGCAGCAACAATGGTTAGAGCAGGAGGAGACATCGTCGCTGCTGTCGGAAAAGGGTAGTTCTTTTAAAATGGGTTTAGTATTTTTATTTTTTTAAATAAAATATATCAAATGAAGAAAAACGTGTGTTAAATCAGGGTTGGTAGACATCGTGGTCAACAACAAAGTAGAAGTGGCAGAGAGAATGAGACATTGTGGTCGAGTAGCGTGGTTTTCTAGAGTACGTACGTGTCCTAACGGCACAGTACCGTTTCTAGTTCTCTTGATGACACCAACTGCCTGGGTTTTCTTCTTGCAACATTTTTCTTTCGTAGTAGGGTTTGAATCAAAGGGTCGTCAAGATGCATAAAGTGTTTAAGACGCAACTTTGTCGTTCGCATACGTCAGCCAGGGGTTTCTAACTGTTGGACGTTCACTTGCCCTTGTGAAATATACCAAGCCATTGCCACAACAAGAGGTAGAGAAGAGTATATATACAGAGAGAACGAACTTGGCTAAATCATTTCTGAATCAGCAATCGAGATGAAACGATCGCACGATTTCAGTGAGAGGGAAGAAGAAGGTAAGAGGCAGCGACGTGACGTATCGCCTCACACACGAAAAGAAGTGTTCGCTCAAATCGAAGACGTGAGCGAACCCGAACCAACACACTTCCACGTCTGCGACCAGACCGAGAGAGCCTATTCCAAACCAAATCCCACCATTATCACCCGAAAAGTATTACCACATTTGAGAAACGGATAAACGCTCCTCTAAAAAATTTAGAACCACTGCCTACACGTACACGGTGAAGTTTAAAGATTTAAAATCCGACGTACCGCTGGAGAAAGCAGAGGAATTCATCACCGATGTGTGGGATTCTTTGTTAACCACACTGAAACAGCAATGTGAAGCCAAAGAAGACGATCGCTTGAGACCTTCCATTCATCACGACAGTTTGAAGTCACCCGTTTGGATCGAGTTTAGCAGCCCAGCAGAATTGACACCTTCCAAAGTCATTGACAAGATTCAATACGTGCAACAATCCAACGACAAGTTTCACATCACCGACGGAAAAGCGACACTGTTCATGACCCACGTGTCTCTTCCCCAAGGGACAGGACGCAAAAAGGTGTTATTGGTAGACAACCTTCGCAGCACAGAAAAGAGCCTCGTCCAAATTAACAACCCTCAAGACAAGATGTGTTTAGCCCGTGCCATCGTGGTGGGACGAACGTATGCCGACAAGAACAACACGGCAGAATGGAAAAGAGCCTGGAAAACTATTCAACAATCGGACCTAGCCAAACAACAAAGAGAAGCAGAACTCCTGTTACAGCAAGCGGGGCCAGCTAAAGACAGGCCCTGTGGCATTCCTCAAATGCAAAAATTACAAGACATCTTAGCTCTACGCAACACCTTGAAAGTGCACCCTCAAGAAGTGCATGGACCTCTGTTGTTTCGAGGCAAAATACATTCACCTTTATCCTTACGATGAACAATTTGATACCATTACCAGTATCACTCGAAGCCTGGGATACAGATATTAGTGTGAGAAATGTGACTATGGCTATAACAATCGAGAGCAACACAAGCATTGCGGATCGAAATGTGAGGGATGTTTGACCTCTAAACCTGTCTTGACGAAGGACAAGAACGATTGCATTGCCCAGCTTGTCAGCGCACTTTTGTCAGTCCAACCTGTTAACAACATCATTTTGAAGACGCAAGGTTCACAGCGGAAAAGTGCTTGTCAGCTCCTGAGATTGTGCCCTACTTGTGGACAAGGCATACGTACCAATTGCGCCAAGACTCACGCATGTCCAGGAAAGAAACGATGTCACATTTGTCGCCAAATCGTGGACTTGGAACACGAATGCTACATTCAAAAATACCATTCCAAACATCAACAGGAAGATGACCAGAAAAAAGGCAATTTCATCATTTTCGATTTCGAATGCATGCAAGAGACCGGTATTCACATTCCTAATTTCTGCGTGGCTCACCGAGCGTGCGAGAAGTGCATCCAAGAGCCTATCTTTAGTCATTGCCCTCACTGCAGCAAGATTCCTGGAGGACGTGAAAAAATCTTTCGGGGACCTAACACGTTGGCCGATTTCGACCAATGGATCTTAAACCCTATCGATGAGACGTGGAGCCAAGACGACATCGAACATTACGGAGATTGTCATCGCCATGCCACGGTGATAGCTCACAATTTCTCGGGATACGATGGGCAATTTCTTCTCAGATACTATACGGAACAAAGTACCGAACGTCCTGAAGTCATTTTGAACGGAGCCAAAATCATTTCCATGCAAGTGGGACAAGTGCAATTTAAAGATTCGATGAGTTACTTGGTCATGCCTTTGAGCCGAATGCCTAAAACGTTTGGAATGACAGAAATGGCCTAAGGCTATTTCCCACACTTTTTCAGTACCGAAGCCAATCAACACGCCGTTCTGCCCCATTTGTCTGAGGCACACTACTACGACCCCGACAACATGCGCACCGAACAAGGAGAAGCTTTCTACGCTTGGTACCAGACTCACGCCTCGGACCCCTTTGACTTTCAGGAAGAAATGTTCAAATATTGTCGTTCCGACGTGGACATTTTACGGCGTTACTGTGGAAAATTTCGAGAACTGTTCATGGAGCACGGAGGGATCGATCCTTTGAAAGAAGCCTGCATCATTGCCAAAGCGTGTTCCTTAGTGTACCGCCAACGATTCATGCCTGAAAACACCCTGGCTGTCATCAGCCCTCAAACGACGAACTTTGTCAAACGTCAATACTCGGTTAAAGGCCTACGCTTGATACATTACTTGTGTGACAAGGAAAACAAATGGATCCAACATGCCCGAAATGGAGGAGGCGAAAAGACCATTGGAAAGTATTCGGTGGATGGCTGGGACTTAAGAAACCCCAAGATCGTGTACGAGTTTAACGGATGCTTATTTCACGGATGTCCCATCTGCTACCCTGAACGTGACACTAAAAATCAGTTTTTACAACGTACCAGGGAAGACTTGTACGAGGCCACTTGTCAGCGGCACTTGAAATTAGAACAGTAAGGATACCAAGTGGTGGAAATGTGGAAACACGAGTACGATCACCGACTGAAAACCGATCCCGAGTTTAAACGCATCGTGGAAAGTTACAAACTGGTGGACCCACTGAACCCAAGGGACAGCTTGTACGGAGGACGGACGAATGCCACCTGTTTGCTGTACCAAGCCGACGAGGAGAAAGGAGAAGAAATAAAATACTTGGACGTGTGTTCACTGTATCCTTACGTGTGCAAATATTGGCACTTTTCCGCAGGGCACCCGCAATTGCTGACGAAACACATTGACCTGGACAACATTCGACAATACGAAGGATTAATCAAGTGCAAAGTCTTGCCTCCCACGAACTTGTACCATCCTGTTTTACCTCACGATTGTCAAGGAAAGCTGATGTTTCCCTTTTGCAGTACTTGTGCCGAAACATGTAACCAAGACCGACCTTGTCAGCACACTCAGGAAGAACGTGCCTTGACGGGAACGTGGGTTAGCGCGGAATTGTTTAAAGCTCTGGACCTGGGATACCAACTGTTAGAAGTGTACGAAATTTACCACTTTCCCAAGACAGAACCAGGGCAACGAGACTCAGAAAGGCATTTTCGCAGAGTACGTGGATCCCTTTTTAAAACTGAAACAAGAAGCCAGTAGCTATCCTTCCTGGTGCCACACTCCCGAAGACCAAAAGAAATTCAAAGAGAAATACTTGGAGCAAGAAGGCATCACTTTAGACCACATCGAGAAAAACGAAGGAAGGCGATCGTTTGCCAAAGTGATGTTGAATTGCTTGTGGGACAAAATGGCACAACGACCGTGTTTACCCAAGACGGAGTATTTGACAGAATCCTTCCTGCTACTTCCAGATGATTCACGACAAAACCAAATACATGAAACACGTGGGCGTCCTTCGTGAGGACTTGATCTTAGTCAATTACGAAGAAGAACTGGACTTTGTAGAAGCCGACGAATTTGGAAATGTCATCATTGCGGCTTACGTGACAGCCCATGCTTGCTTAAAATTGTACGAAGCGTTACACCAGTTAGGAGATCGTGTGCTGTACTTTGACACGGACAGTTGCATCTACATCGATCGACTAGGTCACCAGCACCCTGACATCGAAGGAGACCGTTTAGGAGCCTGGACGGACGAGCACCCCGACGACAAGATTCTAAGTTTTGCTAGTGGCGGTCCTAAAAATCACGGTTACGAATACCGTGACCCACAAGGAGAAGTGCACACGGAGTGCAAAGTGAAAGGATTGACTCTCAGTTATCGCACCAGTCGACTGGTGAACTTTGGCGTGCTGAAAGAAGCCTTGCAGTCTGGACAGGATCGAAATTTTAGAGTGACCACCAACGAACCGCACAAAATTGTACGTTTACCCACACACCAAATCGTCAGTCGGCTCTTGGAAAAAGTCTATCAAATCGTGTACCAGAAGTGAGTACGGCTTCCCAACCACTTCACTTTACCGTACGGACACGCTGATATTGGTCAGCATATAAAAAGGGACAACGTCCAAGACCGATAGTTCATTGTGACAACCATTACCATGCGAGAAAGATGAATCCCTTTATACAGCAAGTATCGAGCGTAAGACTCAAGCCCAACGAGAAACTCGAGTGCGATGCAGTGCCTCACGATCACATCACCAATGCAGTACCACATCTTAGTTGTTTATTTACTAACGCCATGGAAAACTATGTGCAACCAGTGGGACTTCCAGACTACAAGACTTTACCTTATGGACATGCTGATATCACCCAGTATAAAAAGGGACGACTTCCAAGAACGACATCTCATTGCGAGGACAAACACCGAGAAAAATTGATCACTCTCCGCAGATGAAAAAAAAGAAGGAACAACCATCATTGACCTCTTTCATCACCATACCGTCACAACAAAGTGCGTCCAAGAAGGAAAATTATTCAGTAGACCTATAGGAGTATTTTAGCATCCAAATGACTCAGACAGCGACTTCGAGAAAATTTAGGACGACAACTTACACCTACACGGTGAAATTTAAAGACTTTGCGTCTGACTTTCCAGCCAAGGAAGCAGCAGGTTTCATTACAGACTTATTTGACTCACTGTTAGAGGAATTCAAACGTCATTGTCAAGTCAAAGATCGATGTCGTTTGAGCCTATCTATGTATCACGACAGTTTGAACTCTCCTGTATGTCTCAGGTTTAGTACACCTGCAGAATTAACTTCTTCCAAACTATTGAGGGCTATTGAAGACGTGCAGACGATGAGAGAAAAATTTGACATCACCGATGGAAAAGTGACCATTCATATGGCATACGTTGTACCTTCATGGGAAGAAGACAATAACCGCCATTGATCTGTTTATCGATAAATTACCTAGCACAATGGACATAACAGCAGATTTACGAATGAAAGGGAGTACGTGATGGGAAACATCTACGCTGGCCACACAAGTGGTAGCTGACCAGATTTTAAACAACGTGTGACTAATAAAAAGAGAAACATGAACTTTGTCCTATTTGATTGTTTGTTACTTTTTTTGTTTTAGCTTTTTCTTAAAACTGAACATGTAATGTAGAGTGAAAGAAAATGGCATTCTTTTATGAAATGTAAATAAGTTGTATATGAAGTGGGGTTTTTTTTGAAGGCATGAACTTTAATTTTAAAAGTAGTTTACTAGAACCAAGAACTAAATAACTTGAAAATAGGTTTGTTCCATGTCCAGATTTGTATGTATCAAATTGATAGTGCTTAGACCATAGCACAGGCCAGAGAGCCCATGTATATAATTGAATAAATGTTATGTACCCATACAATAGACTTTTCTTATTGGAGTCTCTATTCTGTCTCTGAGTCTTTCTTTGGAACATCTCTGTCCTTTTTTCTGTGTGCTTGGATGTATATTTGTTTGTTTCTGTATGTCTTTGTTTGTCCCTATCAACCCTTTGTTCCTACAAGTACATTTCACCCTATAAATAGTTTTGACCCTATAAACCACATAATGTTACCCATGTTCAATTCCTATTGACCTCCAGGTGACATTCCCATGTTAAATTCCCACTGACGCCAACTTTGATATACCCATTTTTAAAGTTAAGGTCCCATTGACGCTAAAGTGGTCCAATCCCTTGTCGCTATGTTCAATTCCCCATTCACTCCATGTTAAATTTTCCCATGTTAAATTCCCCTTGACGCCAAAGTGGCTCACGACCTTTTTGACTGGGATTTCCATTGACGCTAAAGTGGCCCCATTAACTACTAACGCCGTCTTGACAGCGTCACGGTTCTTGAAGGACCATTACAGAAATTATATGGGACTTTTCATTCGTTTAGGACTTTCAAAGACTTTCATATTGACAAATTTGGATTTACTTCATTATACTGTAAGTTCCTCTCACATTTTTCATTTATCACTTTAATGATTAAATTGTTTGTTGAGTTTTACAAAATTTGTTGGTTTTGCCTCTTGTCTGTTACTTAAGTCGTAACACTCTTCGAGGGACTGTTGCTACTAGCCTGTTTGGGATGACCTCAATGGTAATACTACGAGAACACCTGAAGTAACACTATTTTTACTTTTCTTAATATTGACCCACATCAAGTGTATTTGTGCTCTCTCTCTCTCCCTCTCTTGTCAACAGAAAAAAATCGGATTAATACATTTTAAAATCTAGAGTAGCAATTAGTTTTGGATTTAAGAATGCATTTATTCTCCTTACGGAAAAAAAATAATTCCATTATTGCATTATAAGCACATACTATGTTACATGATATGTGTCACCTTTTCAAAGGATGAGTTAAACGTCGCCATTTTATAACTTCTGTGACACAGCTGTTTGAGATAAAGTGACAAAAATGGGAAAAGTTGATTACCACTACTGGTTGATATTTATACATAAAAATCTTGTCGTAAAGGCAATATTTTATACCTCTGCTTCCGTAGTGGCAGGGTATACAATGAGCTTCACGTATCTCCATCTGTCCTTTTAACCAGCACAAGTTTGTTAGCACAACTAATCGCACTGTCTTTAAAGTGAAATTAGTTTGTTCTACTATTTGTGCTCTTTTCTTTTGTTGTGCCAATCATGTTGTTTATCTTACTTTTTCCAAATGATCATACTATCCCTAATTTCACTGGTCTACAGCCAAAATGCTTCCGAAATAGATGTAGTCAAACTTTACTAATTCTGGGTCACTGAGAACGAAAATGATTTTTAAAATTGTTGATTGGCTCTTGTTTTAAAGATATGATACTGGGTCAGTATAAACGTCCATTGACTTGGGAATGGCGGAGGATAAGTGAGTAATAATGGGAATGGATCTCAATTTAAACCAGAAACGACTAAAATACATCTTTGACTGGATCTTTGAATAAATCTATGACTGGGTTTAGACAGTACTTGCTTTATAGGCAAAACAATGAATGATGCAATCTGAAGCTAGTATTGCGTCATACATGATATGAATTGCATCATGTTATTCCTAGAAGTAATGGATGATGCAATTATAGCTAAAGTTACATCACTCTGCTAAACAAATTGCCCTTTATCAGCTCTAGAAATCATAGTGTCGTTCTCTCTTATTTGTCAGTGTTTGATTTTGCAAAGGGACATATTTCTGTTGAGCTAAAGTGAGCAGAGATGCCTCGTACTTCTGTGAACAATACAGATAACTTCTGCAATGTTTGTGGTGAAGTAACTTTTGCATCACAAAAGCGCAGTATAACCACTATGCTTAAGAAAACTTATCACCTTTAGTTTGGCTGCACAATTGGAGATCAGGACAAGAGATGGACCCCTCACATATGCTACAACACTTGTGCAACAAGTCTTCCTTAGTGTTTGAACAGGAAAAGTAAATCTGTGCCTTTTGCACTGCCAATGTTTTGGAGAAAGCCAACAGATCATATCAGCAATTGTTACTTCTGCATGGTGCCTCCAGTTGGGAAAGGTGTGTCAATGAAGAAAAAGTAGACTGTGCATTATCTAAACATTCCATCATCTATACGCCCAGTACCCCACGGAAAAGGACTGCCTATTCCTGATGCACCAGAATCATTCTCACTTGAGTGAGACGAGGAAGAGGAAGAGGACGAAACTTTTAGTCCTGAACCATCAATGTCACATGACCCATATTTTCTCCCATCCTGCTCCTCTGAACCACACCTCATAACACAAGGTGAACTGGTTAACCTTGTCAGGGATTTGGAACTATCCAAGAGTAAGGCAGAGCTGTTGGGCTCCATACTACAGCAGTTACATAAACAGGACAGGTGCAATAGTATCATGTAAAGCAACCAGAACACATTAAAAGACCTAGGTTTACGATTTATGGTTAAAACTCTACTATGTACATAATATACATATCCGTAAAATCTACAAACTTAAATATCTTGGAAACAGTAGCCAATCATCAGTTTTAATTGTCATATTTGAATTCAGCACATCAAAATCCATAATAAATAGCACATTTTATCTCTGAAGCAGACGACTTCTAAAAAATTGTAGACCAATTTCTTTCAGATTTATGTTGAAGATTGATTACACACTGTATGAAGAGCCTTTGCAAAGCAAATTCAGGTATTGTCTCTGTGGTGTGGAGCTGGGCTTTTAGGAACCAAAAAGCATATAGTAAGGTTTTATTTTTTTCAGAATATTACATTCTATTTTACTTTTATAAAATATCCCTCTTTTCAACTATTTTTTCTCTACATTTTATATTTAAAAAGTAGCCATACATTATCCCTCCTTTTTCACAAGGTGTTTCTGGAAAGAAACCTTTTATTATGGATTACCATGAAACTAAGCAAATATAATGTTTATAACCCAGAGATTTACATATTTTACCAATCAGTTTTCTCCTGCAGTGTTTAGTTCTAATGGTCATAGACCAAAAGAGCTTATGGGATGGCCTGCTATAAGTTGGTCACTGTTCATCCATCCATTAGCACAAATTTCTTATTGCTATTCCTAAACTACGTGAATGATTGTATTGCAACTTTACACAGACATTCGCTTCATTTTGTTTGTCCTAAATTAAATGGTGATGATCAGATATTTGATATAGCCACCACAGCAGACATTTTGAAAATCACATTGACATGGGGTTTACAAAAATGACTTCTTATGATGGCCCAGAATAAAAAATAGTGCTGCCTGCACATCCAATATGGTCATCACAGCTTGTTATTGCTACCCCAACTGAATGGACGGTCATATCAACATGGAGGTTTCACTAAAAAATACGTCTTAGTTGGTCATAAATGAAAATGACGACAATTTGACATCCAATATAACCATCATCTTGAAAATCTTGTTATTGCTTTTCCTCTTGAAGGGAAAGTCACACCAGCATGGGGCTTTAATGGAAGACTTCTTTTTGGTGTCAAGTTAATGTTAAATAAAAATTGTGCGGATCCAATATGGCTTCCATCTTGAAAAAAATCTTATCGCTAAGCCTTTTTGATCGACTTTAAGTTTTCACCAAAAGACTAATTATGATATCTAGTTAGCCTTAAATGAAAACAGTGTCACTCTTACTTAAAATATGGCTATCACAATAAAAATATTGAAATTTGTTTTCACCATTTCTCCTGATCGGGTGGTCATATCAACATGGGCTTTTCATCAGAAGACTTTGAATGGTGAATGTTGTCCTAAATAAAATTATTGCCGATCTTACTGCAAAAATAGCTACCACGGAAAGCAGTAAGGATTGCGATGAAATTGTGTACCATGCTAAATTAATTTAGAAAATGAGGATTATTAATATATTTTATCGCTAATTTCATACGTCAGTAATGATTAATGAGTGGATTATTTTGGATTATATTCATAATTCTGTGTGTGATGTGATGCGATGTGATGTGATTTGAATTTTTAACGTAGCTTTAACAATTTTTCAGTCATATCGCTACGATGTCTGCAGTGTGGCAGTTTATAGTGATGTCTAGCACTGGGGCGTCATGCCGCAGACATGTAGCATGATGTCCCACCCAGTCACATTATCCTGACACCCGGCCGACCAGTCCTAACACTAACCTCTTAATGCTGAGCGCCAAGCGAGGCAGCTGTTAGTACCATTTTTGTCAGTCTTTGGTGTGACTCGGCCAGGGATCGAACCCATGACCTCCCGCATCCGAGGCGGACGCTCTAACCACTAGGCCACCGGAGCGGTTCATAATTCTGTAAATTCCTCTTACATTTTTATTTTATAACTTTGATAATTAAATTATTGTTTAAGCTTTACAAACTTGTTGGTTTCGTTTCTTTCTGTTACTTAGTTTATGACCAGAGTCGTAACACAAACCAGAGGCTCGTAAGAGATAAAAATTTCAGAATTGTGTCATAAAAATTGAAATTGATTTTGGAAATTTAAATTAATTCTATTTCTGAAATTTCTTTGTCCCCAATTTCTGTTACGACTCTATGGTCATAAACTAAGTTGACAACATCTATTTATAGATCCTCTATAATCAACAGGCAATGTAATATCATAAAATAGAATATTTATCCGTGTACAAAATTAGCTATGTAACATCTTCCACAGTTTACAGTCATAATAAAAAATTACACATAATATAGATACAGTTGTCATAACTGTCATGACCAAGAGTTACAGAAAATATAGATATATATAATGCTGTTTTCATGTTACAAGCATTAAATATTTATATTCCCTCGCTTGAAACTGTTAAGGTCAATATAATGTAACTGTGTGCCATTATTTATTTTGTGTAAAAGAAATTAGTGATGTGCTTACAACAGGTCTTCATAGTTTGAGTTGTCTAGTGATTTTTTTTAAGTTAACTGAAAAGAAAATTTTAAAAAAAGCAATCATGGTTCTCCAGTGATTTCAATTTTGATTTTAAATGTTTTTGTGTACGGATACGATAACATTTAACGCAAGATAGAAAGAACGAATGGTCGGCGTTACTCATTAAATATTATAGACTTGCGTGTTTTGTCTTTAAAGAAGCTTGTTGTGAACTCCATCTAACCTATATGTGATAGTCATCTGTAGCTATTGATAAAAGAAATAAAGAAGACAGGCAAAACTTAAGGCCAGGCAGAGATGACAATTATCTTGAAGGGGAGATAATCACATACTAAGGTATTATAACTCCATTTTAGTTGGATACCTAGACAACACAGAAGTAATACGAACATGACGACATTACTTAAATACAGGAATTTATTTATTAACAACTCATTTTTGACAGAAGGCAACATGTTATGAACAAAAACATTGTGTACTCTTTTCTCTCTAAAACACATTTAGAACAGAAACAAGACAGTACAAAAGGGACGTCTTGTTATCGTCAATTATTACCATACAAATCTGACGCCAGCAGGTCGTGTTGGAACATAACGATGCGTGTTCATGATGGTTTTTGTGCTGTTTGTTTTTACAATGATACGGTGATCGAGAAAAACGCTCATTATAATAATAATATGCATGGACGAAAGTTTGTGTGTGTGTGTGTGTGTATATATATATATATATATATATATATATATATATATATATATATATATGTTCAGAGAAAAGAAAAGAAAATCCTTTCACTATATATGTTTTTGTGCTTTTACGAAAACAATGTTACATTTATGTACCCAAATGATGTCACAAAGGTCCGAATGTTTAGTCTCGCTATCATTGTATCAATGTATATGTACGATAATGATCTCAACAAAGAAATAGTATATGTAAACAGTAGCAGTAAAAAAAATGATAAATTTACTGTAAGTGCAAACAAGTAATAATATAATATATTTGAACTGTAAGTGCAAACAAGTAATGATATAATATATTTGTACTGTAAGTGCAAATAAGTAATGATAGAATATAATTGTACTGTAAGTGCAAACAAGTAATGATGCATTAAGTACAACGCCTGTCGCTGGGATTAGAAATTACACTGACTCAATCTACACATATGAAATTGGCTTCGTATATATGTTCATCATGATCATTACCATCTTCTTCCTCTCATTTCGCAGACAATGATAATAATAATAATATCTAACACTTTGCAACATTTTTATTGATTTTATAACAAAGGGAAAATATGTTCATGATCTAGCCACAATTGTAAATAAAAAAAAAAACTTTCCAGTTACTTTAAGGAAAATAGATTTTACAATTACTTTATTAATGAATTAATGGATGGATGGATGGATGAAAGGTTGCTTCGAGGATTTATCAGCCTCAGAGAAAGAGTACTCTTTTCTTTGAGTTGATCAATCGTTGTAGCAAACAAAATCAAAAGTCAATAATTTTTCATTACATTAACAAATAAAAATAAAAAACACGTTCAGGGAAAAGAAAAGAAAATCCTTTCACTATATATGTTTTTGTGCTCCACGAAAACAATGTTACATTTATGTACCCAAATGACATCACAACCGTCCGAATGTTTAGTCTCCCTATCATTGTAAATGTCGACCTATAATATGATTTGTATCTCCACATGTTAGTGATGTTACGAGTCTATGCTCTTAAAATAAGTAACAGAAAAGAGGGAAGACAACAAGCTTTGTAAAATTTAACAAATAATTTATTTCCTTAGAATACAAAGTGAAACAGTTAAGAAAAAAGAACTTACGGTTTTACGAATTAAATCCAGAAATAATACAAGAATTAAAAATAGAAGTCCTAGTAATAAAAAATCCTGAATAAAACTGAGTTCGAGTCCCGATGAAATCCAAAATTGAAGGCGATGACGTCTGTTGTGGTCAGCGAATCCTTTTGAATCGCAGAAAATATTATTCCAGTTTTGTATTCAGTATAAATTCCAATAATTGTTTTTATCCAAGAATTTTGTCAGAGCACTTATGTAGTTCCAGGGAAAAGAATCACTTGAATTCAATAATTTGAAGAAAATAAAACTTCAACCCAAACTGGTCACAACATAATAACAACTTAACGTATCAATTGTTTGGAGCCCAACTGACAAACGTCTATGAAAAACAACAGTTATACGCTAATTAAAACGCAAAACAGATTCCCGGATGAGGGTCAAAAGTTCATTCTTCTGGAAAAAATAGAAGTTGGTTATCAATTGATATATGGCTACTTGTCACCTAGTCCAGGTATGACCTTGACTGAACTTAATGATTCTTGCTCTGAGAAAGATAAAAAAATAAATAAAAAAAAAAAAAACGTTGTTTACCAAAACTGTCACTGATTTTGAAACGAGGTCAGCAACCAGATACAATATTAGTTGTTTGTCAGTGAAATTAAAAATAAAAAAAAATATCTGTCAGGTCAAACAAAACTGAGCTGTTACATGACAATTGCATGTAATGGAATTACAAAAATTTTAAAACTAACAAAAATAATTAAATTAAATATACATAACAGTGACGTCGCCTTACAATACTGCAGATCTTGCACAATTCGCACAAGTACGATCCTAGAAAATCATGCTTGATGATTTGAAAACAATGAAGCGAACTGCAAAAAATCATATTGTTTTAAGGTGTCGCAATATAGTTATGTATTTTTCATAGGGTTAGATTGTTAAAGAGAAATAATATGCCAGGGTTCCCTCACTGATTATCCTGGTTATTTTAAAAAGACCTCCTATATCTTATGTATTGTTCAAAGAACTTTTAATTCCCTTTATCTTGGTGAAAGATTTATGGGTGTATTTTGGGTTATAGAGTATACAGCTGAGCCTTGCTTCAGATCTGCACCTGTCAAAAAACCGCTGCTAGATCCGCTTTGTCATTTTCACATTCTGGATTTCAAACGTCAAATGTGAAGAGAGCCAACAAAAAACAACAAACAACGAGCCTATAGCTTTCTTTACTTTTTATATTTCTTGTAATTCATTTATTGCAAATCAGAAACTGGTAATGTATACTCTGGCAACATTTCGTTTTCCCTATTTTAATAACTGCTGAAGTTAGTGTACTTTGGATTAATTTAGGCTGATTTTTCGAGTACATGGGTGCAGCCATTTTGGTCAGCTATGTGCTTAGATTTTGAACAGTTTCCACAAGTACAATATGTAAAGAAATGTTAGCCACAGTACATGAATGTAGCGTAGAGGAATGCCAGCTGTACATGTTGTAAACGCAAACAACTTCACCTTACACCTGTCACTGTCTCCGAAGTACATAATATCTGCAGAGCGCCTCCTATGGTGTATGAGCCGACAACACAATAAGTAAAATAGTTCCTAAGGGAAAAAGCAACAATTATTCACTGTTACACATGACATAATGCGGGATCATGTTATGTATGCAATAGCGCCCGCTGAAACCGGGATAATTCCCAAAGTCAAG
Organism: Megalonaias nervosa; assembly: GCA_016617855.1. NCBI lineage: Eukaryota > Metazoa > Mollusca > Bivalvia > Unionida > Unionidae > Megalonaias > Megalonaias nervosa. The sequence continues at coordinate 61,588 of JAECUM010014097.1, read as the reverse complement.
CAAAACATCCCGTAGCGATACATACTGTTCTTTGTAGGTCTTTGAAGTTAGCCAGTTGGAATCCGAGAATTTATCATGTACGATATCAAATGTTTCAGCAACGACAGATGATAACTATTTAATCAATCAGAAAACAACAAAATTCGAAGTAATGTATTACATTTCGGAAGTTATTTCAGCCAATTTAATGAAAATGTACCCGATAATGTCCGGAGTGAAAAACTGATAAGCCCATTGATAATACATTAGTGTCCCATGTAGGCGTAGGCACAACATGACGTTTTTTTTTTTTTTTTTTTAAATGTCAGTTTGCTAAGAGGGTTTCAGTCGCAGACCAGTGTAGAATTAAGATTTTATGTGTGTATTTTTTGACAAACCCATAGTCATTTATGTTCCACATTCACCAACCCATATGATTTCAATCTATTACGTTGCATTCAGAAATTTCACTCTTAGATTAATTTCATGGGACACGGGATCTCCATTGTGGAAATTTTGGTAATAACTTCTTCTGTAAGTATTAAGAAAATTTTGTATACATGTGAGGAAACTTAATGTACATCGTAGTATTTAATAGCAACATAGCACAATATTGACTATATAGTGTCAACCAAAGTAAAATTTGAAATATATAAAAATGAAGAATTGCAGAAATCCCTCTGAAGATAAACCCTTCCAAATAAATGTAAGCATGAAGCAGAACAGCACAATATACAAACGATAAATACGGTAAAATTCTGTAGACAGTATACAAAATAAAATACAAAGGCAATACACGTAATATTCTTAACACATCTAATCACAATTTGTTGTACAATCCAAAATCCCTCAAAATGTTCGATGTGACGAAATATTTTGAAACCTTTTATGACATAGTGGGATACGGGACTTGAATGGTAGAGACCTCGCTTTCATCTCTTCGCGTATTATAAATATATGACTTTCATGGGATCTTTCCCCACTAAACACCCCACTATACATCTTATATAAGTAATCACTGCGTTCTTGTACACAAGGTTAGGTATGGGCGTTAAGGTGACTGCAACGGAGAACGGGTTCAATTTCGTTCTGACTCTTAAGATGCCGCGAGAAGGCATCGTTGTCGACATGGAGCAACTTCAATGACAGTGTTCGCAGTCCGACTGAAATCTTGGAACTGTTGTTGTAAATTTGGTAAAGTATTACTTGAATAATATGGACTTTTAAATCTAAACCGATCAGCATCTAAGCGATTATTTTTTCCCTTCTTTTCATAGCACTCTTTTTATTTATTTTGCCTCTCTGCTGACCAATTAAAATAAGACATCTCAAAACAATGTGCTGAATAAATTGTGGAGATACATGGTTAAATATTGACTGGGTATATAAAATTATCTATTAATGAACTATGGACGAGTATTTAATTAGATGTGATGCAGATGTAGGAACCGCATTTTTTAAAATCTATGAAAACTTAAAAAGTCATCAACTGTAGATGAGATTATATATTTAGACCTGTCGACTTTCTTATAACCTATGGCTGTGTCTTACATTTAATCTGCATCTATCTGGAATTTAATCGAGAGACACATGTACCGCCTCGCAAAATGCACCAAAACTACCTATTCACCCCCTCCAGAACAACTCAAGGAAATCCGCCATTTTACAGTCCTGATTCATCACAAACTTGAGATATATGACTTTTACAGTCTTGATTGATCACAAACTTAAGATAAACCTTGCCTGAAACGAGGAATCCTCCTCCATACAGCACCGTGGCATACTTTATATAACTCCCAGTGATTCAACAGCTTATTTGGTCACGAACGTATGCTGTTACTTCATATGAATATGTGCTAGGGCCATACAACTTTATCTACCTAGACGTATTCCAAATTAAAGACAAGGGGTTAAACATCTCTCGTTCATAGCTCACTCAATAGTTTTTCTGTTTCAGAACTAGTAGTATATCATGTACATTCGTTTATGTTGTCTGTAAGAGAATGGTTACCCTGAATAGGCTATTATGACTGTCGTGAGACACACCAGTATCAGTAATGGCAATGACCTTGATTAGGCTAATATGACTGACATGGGTCACGGCAATATCAGCAATGGCAATGACCTTGTTGAGGCTATTATGACTGACATGGGTCACATCAATATCAGTAATGGCAATGACCCTGATTAGGCTACTAGGACTGATATGAGTGATGCCAATATCAGCAATGGCAATGACTCTGATTAGGCTCTTATGACTGATATGGGTCACAGCAATATCAGCAATGGCAATGATTAGGTTATTAGGACTGATATGAGTGATACCAATATCATCAATGGCAATGACCTTGATTAAGCTATTATGACTGACATGGGGTACACCAATATCAGCAATGGTAATCATGCGGTATAAGTTGCAAATATGTTCACTGTGTAATATTTACGTCAGCGTTATTAATCATTACTACGATCTCCTAGTAGTGCACGTAGTCCAAAATATAAAGAAAATGACACATAAGGTGTTGAGAGAAAAGAGTAATAAAATTCGGGCACAAGCAGTGACAAATGGCATTCTTAATGAAGAGCACTCTTGTGTTTAAGGCATACAATAACTAGACTGGAAGTCAGTAACCTATCAAAGAGATTCATATTAAGTAATGACACCATAACCTATCCTTTTGTTAGAGAACAAGTCACTTAAAGACGACAGGACTTCTTCTGCAGACTGGTGATATTTGCCTTCGACCATTCAAGAGCAAAGCCGTAACATACATGAAGAGTTATCAAAAGTTCTCACCTTTGCCAATACACACATACTTCTTGATGTATGTATGTATGTATGTATGTATGTATGTATGTATGTATGTATGTATGTATGTTGGGACAAAGGTTTGATCTAAGTACTATGCATTTTGAGAGTTGTACCAATCTTTTCATATGTTTTCATTTTTAACTCTCATATAGAGATACGATAGAAATGAGTGTTGGCTACTAAGAGTCAGTTACACTGATTACAGCCATATCAGTAAACAAAAATGCAAATTCACGTAAACTATTAACATAATCAGCATTACATAAGAAACAATATTTTTTTAAGTTTTTCCACTTACTGGTACATTGGTAGTTTCTGTCAGTAAGGACTGTGCGGAATTTCCCGAGGAACGTTGTTATGACTTAACTTACAACGACAATGTGTTTTCTTATTCATGACAAATAATAATTTCTCAAGTCCATTAAACATTTTTCGTTTGTTGAGTAAGTGTGTTTTATGTTTAATGGCCTTTTCTGAAAAAATATGTTGGCTAGGGTTTGCCTCCCACTAAAAGTTTCCCTGCCTATTATAGCAATAGTATTGCAGGGAAATTGTGGGCTTCAATATCACCTCTTCCTATTTTTCTCGATAGGATCTCTAATGTCAGTATGATATCTCTCACAGTACCAGCTATAATGTAGGCTTAATCATTACTCTTTAATTACAAGCTTTAGATTACAACTTATACAACAATTTACACACACATAGCAAATTCATCAACTATAAAGTTCTAGCCATTTAATTTTCGGGGTGGCTGGGTGGTTTGTTATGATTTTCTTTTGAGCTAAAATATTTTCTTCTCTTTAATCTCAATATAATTAATATTTATTTCAAATAATATTATGCATAAAATGTGGTCTTATTTTCCTCTAAATTGTTACGACTCTTGGTTTTAAACTAGGTGAGACCAACAAGCTTAGTAAATCATCAGTTTATTTCCTCAGACTACAGTGTGAAAATTCAGAAGACACAGTATTGTGAATTAAATTCGAAATAATCATAAAGATCCAAACACAGGTCTGAAAGTATGAAATTTTCCAAATGAATTAAGCTAATCTTGAATGTCCTGATATACCAATAATCTTGAATGTCCTGATACACCGTGAAGCAATCCACAGTTTCCTTGAATGAATTCACAAAACTCAAAAGTTAAATATAAATTCATAGTCAATAAGCACTTTGTTGATTGAAATGATTTAAATAAATAATTATTCCCAAATTATATCTGAACTCTAGTAATAGATCCCCAAAGATTGACATGAAAAGGGTTGAAATATTTTTTACCAAGCCCCCTAAATATATAAATCCCCGCTTGACCTACGACGCATTAAAATCTTGTAGAAAACAAATCATTTCCATGGAAAATTCCACTAACTCATTAAAAGGGTTAGGCCTTGAACTTAAATTTTAGTAAACATCTTCTTTACTACTGTTACGTGTAGGCTCGTACAAATGTAACAAAAGAAAAGAGTGAAGTCAACAAGCTTTGTAAATTTTAACAAAATAATTTATTTCCCTAGAAAACAAGATAAAAATATGAAATAGGACTTACGGTTTGTGAATATAATCCAAATATTAATCCTTGAATTGAAAAATATAAGTCCTATCTCTAAACAGTTCTAATTGAATCCAGGTTCGAATCTCGATTACGTTCCAATATGGCAGACGATGAGGTCAGATGAAGTTGTTGTACTGATGGCAACAATTCCTCGTCGAAACACAATATTATGTTCTGTTTAGAATTCCATAATAAATTTCCACTGAATATCTTTTGTCCCAGAAATTTTATAAAAAAGAGCACTTGTTTTGTTTTCTAGAGAATATGAATTATTAAATTCCAAAAAATAGATGAACTACAGAACAAGCTGGCAACAACAATAAAAACCTCTTGAGCAATCAAGGATTAAAATACGACTGAACCAGGAAACACTGAGATTGAGAATCAAACCCTCAATTTTAGATATGGTGGCCAACGTGGTCACCCAGATGGAACAACGCAGTAAAATCGCACAGCCGATAGACACGTAAGCCTTGAAAGAACTTAACGAATCTTACCATAAGATTCAATTAAAAAAAAGTTGTTTACAAATTAGAGCTATCACGCAAGCAGAACATGACCTTGGTAATAGTTAATCATTTTCACTTAATGTTTACAAAACGTCTCATCCAAGGTGAGCTACAAATAACGATAACGTAATACCTTTTACGTTCAAATCAGGTCCAAACATAGAACTTGATTTTTCGAAAATAGTCAAATCCCGTACAAATTATCATTATAATAAAATGTAATGAAACAAAAATAAAATAAAGAAAAGAATTTAAAACTAACACACAAGTAATTTAATTACATATTCGTAACACTCCCCCATAAAGAAAAAGAAAGATTTATGTAATAAAGCTTTCTTTTTACCATGTGTAAATTATACATGAGGTAAAACAAAATTACATAAGAAAACTCTTATGAATTATACAAAGTGTACATGAAATAATATTTCTATACACGGGAAAGTGCATATGCAATCAAATTGTCTTTTCCTTTGATGTGCCTGATGTCAAGATTATATTTTTGTAAAAACAAACTACACCTTAATAATCTTATTTTTCATCTTCTCGATGAAAGTAAGGGGGTAGTGATCACTAAACACAACAACCGGAGAAGGAGCTGAACTAATGTAAACTTCAAAATGCTGTAATGCCAATATTAAAGCCAAACATTCCTTCTCGATTGTTGAGTAATTTCTTTGGTGCTAATTTAATTTCTTAGAGAAATAGCACACTGGATGATCAACACCATTTCTATCTTCTTGAATCAATACCGCTCCACACCCCAACATCACCTGCATCAACAGATAATTTAAAAGATTGACTGAAATTTGGAGCTGTAAGAACTGGCGCACTTTTGAGTGTGGCTTTTAACCTATCAAAAGCCTCCTGACATTTTTCAGTCCAAAGAAACTTATTTTTCTTACTTAACTAGATTGTCAGGGGTTCAGCAATTATAGAAAAATTGGAACAAAATTTCCGATAGTATCCAGCCATACCTAAAAATCGCATCAGTTGCTTCTTACTGACAGGCACAGGGAATTCAGAGATAGCCTTGACCTTAGCATCTATAGACTTAACTTGACCATGTCCCACAATATGTCCTAGAAATGTCACACAAGCACGGCAGAACTCACTCTTAGATAAATTGAATGTCAAATTTGCATCATTGAGCCTGTCAAAGAATTTGCGAATCGTGGCTAGATGTTCTTTCCAGGTGTCGTTGTAGATGATGACATCAGCGATGTAGGCATCACAATTATCTAAACCAGAGGTAATCATATTCATCAAGCGTTGAAAAGGTACTTGGGGAACCCTTCATCACAACAACGGCATTACTTTATATTGATAGAGTCCATCTGGAGTCACAAATGCCGAAATTTCCTTTGCTCTTTCCGTTAGTGGAATTTGCCAAAATCCTTTCAGAAGGTCAAATTTGGTGACGTACTTGGCATTTCCAATTTTATCAATACAGTAATCGATTCTTGGTAATGGAAATGAATCTGTTTTTGTCACACTGTTCACCTTCCTATAATCAGTGCACATACGGAAAGTTTAATCTGGTTTCGGAACAAGTATACATGGTGAACTCTAGTCACTTTTACTGGGCTCTATGAAATCGTTCTCCAGCAAATAATGAATTTCCTTTTTCAAGTATTCCTGTTTGAGAGGGTTCATCTTGTATGGGTGTTGTTTCACAGGTTTTGAATTTACAATTTCAACGTCATAAAAAAATTGTGTTTGTCCTTGTTGGAATATCTGGAAACAAGTGCTCATATTCGAATAATAACTGTTTAAGTTCATTCCTTTCTTGTTGTTACAAATGTTAACGTCTCTGGTCCAGATTTTTAATAACTTCCGAATTCCGAAGATTTGTTGCTCCAAGATCAACAGTGTCCGATTGAATTTCTTCACTTAAATCCTCAGTTTGTAGGACAGGTACAACTAAATTAATTGCACGATTTACTTGGATATCTCTTTCAATATACTAGTACTCCATTAATTTATTTAGATCAGAGTACTAATATTATAATTTAACTCATTCATTTTCTTCTTTACTTTGTAAGGGCCATAAAATCTAATTTGAAGAAAATTTTGAAGAATGAGCAAGAGAGAATGAACTCTATTACAAGACTGAAAACTTCTCTCAAGTAAAGTTTTGTGAAACCATAATTTCACTTTTGACTTGAATTGCTGAGTGCCAAATTCAAGCATAACAAGCTGGAAAATTCCAGACATAAAATTTGACCTTTGACCAGATTGGACAGATTTGTGAAGGCCAAATTGAGTAAAAAGAACTTTATCAAAGCTTTTACTATGGTTTTGGTTTTAATATTCCTCAAAGGAATTGCCTCTGGGAATCTTGTTGACGCACACATAATGGTCAACAAATATTGGTTGCCTGACTTGGTCTTAGGTAAGAGACCAACACAATCTACCATAATTCTGCTAAATAGTTTGTCAAATGCAGGAATAGATTGCAGATGAGCCTTAGGCATCTTCTGATTGGGTTTTCCTACCATTTGACAAGTGTGACAAAATCTACAAAATTTACAAACATCACTTTTGATTTTTGGCCAATAAAAGTGAGTCAAGATCTTGTGATAAGTTTTATTTATTCCTAAATGACAAGCCAAACTAAGTATTTCCTGTCTGTAAGATTTTGGAACTACAATCTGATAGTTCACTGACCACTCGTCACTAGCAGGTACCTCGGGAGGTCTACATTTTCTCATAAGAATTCCATTTTTAATGAAATAACAGACAGGTACTTCAGTGGCTTCAGCTTCACTAATAGCCCTCTGAAACAAACAGGGGATCTCAGGATCTTTTTCCTGTTCGACGACAAGTGATTGTCGTTTATCACCCTGATTAGATAAAAGAGAATGTGTATTTAACAGAGGATCACTATGATCAATACCTTTTGATTGATCCAAACAAGGAGTGAAAGTGACGTCATCAAAAGCCTGACCAATACACGTGTCAGCTAAAGGAATATTTTCTTATCAAAATCATTCTCAAGAGCTTTCTTTGCCATAGCTCTGGTAACTGCACAAGCTGGGTATAAATCAGGGTATTCTTTTTCAATAGGATCAACTTTCTGGTCCAAAGAAGGCTTGTCAGTTACAAGTGGATTAACCACAACCTTGTCTCCAGCTAGATCGTTGCCTAGCAACAAATGAATGCCCTCAACGGGTAAGTTAGACACTATACCGACTGTCACGGGTCCTGAAACTAAGTCTGATGACAAATTTACAGAATGGAGAGGAACATTAACAAAGCCGCACTCTACTCCCTGAATGAGAACACTCTCATTAGAACAGGACTTCTCAGAAAAAGGCAAAGTACCTGATAATAAAAGACTCTGAGAAGCTCCTGTATCCCTTAAAATTTTAATAGGGATAGGATTGGCCAAATCAGCCAAGGGTGATATAGAACCCTTCGACATGAATGGTTCATAATTCTCCATAATAAAATCAGACTGGGGTTTATTAGACCCAACAAATGTATTGCTTTCAATACATGACCATGACCTTAACATCTTAGAAATAAGAGCATTTGGGATAGGTCTATCTTGATTCTGATGCCTATATTTCAATTTGAAGCAATCAGAAATGACGTGTCCTTTTTTCTTGCAATAGGTATACGTAGGAATAGACAAGGATTTTAAATAAAGTTTATCAGAAGCTTGATTTTCAAAAGTTGTGCCAGACTGAGTTTTAGATGGAGTCGTGTTAGGCTGAAATACCTTTCTACCAGTAGACTGCTAAGTGAATGATTTGCCTACAACAGGAACTTTATGAGTTAAAGAATACTTGTCAGCAGCAAGAGCAGCATTTTCCAAGGTATCGATCTCGTGCTCTTCAAGATGAGTTTTAATGTCATGAGGAAAACAGTTTTTGAATTCTTCAAGTAATACAAGTTGTTCGAGACTTTCATAATCATGTTCAACTTTCTCGGCTAAGCACCATCTCTTAAATAACTGCTCCTTTTTTCTTGCAAATTCATCATAAGTTTTCCAACTTCTTTTTTATAGTTTCTGAATTTTTGCCGATAAGCCTCAGGGACTAACGCACAACCCTTTAAGATGCATTCCTTAACCAAATCATAGTCAGAACTTTGCTGTACTGACAGGGATGCATAGATATCTCGGGCCTTGCCAAAAAGTACACATTGCAATAATTGAGTCCAATGCTCCCTTGGCCATTTCAAATTTTCAGCAACTTTTTCAAAATAAATAAAATATTTGTCTACTTCTTTTTCTCTAAAAGGGGGCACTAATCTGATATTTCTTGTAATGTCAAAACTTGAATTTGTATGTGAAGTGGGAACGTGCTTTTCACTTGCCAGCTCCATATCTTTCATTTTAATTTGAAATTCCTTTTCATCCTTCTCTTTTTGCATCTGTAAGTGCATTTGTTCTTTCTGTAACTCCAATTGCATCAGTCTCTCTCTCTCTCTCCTCTTTCTCAAATTGTAATTGTTTATCTTTCTCTATCTCACCTGTATCTCTCTCTCTCTCTCTCTCTCCTCTTTTTCAAATTGCAATTTCATTTGTTTTTCATTCTCTCTTTCCTGTCCCTCTCTCCTCTTTTTCAAATTGTAATTGCAATTGTTTCTCTCTTTCCTCCTTCTGAAGCTTGAGCTTCGTTAACTCCAATTCCATCTTGTATTTCATTTTTAATTCTTTTAATTTTATGTTAGAGTCTGATACCGACTTACTGACCGAAGCCAAAACACTTTTATCAAGAACATCCTTCTCTACCAAATACTGAATCAAAATGTTTTTAATTTCTTGTTTTGTTAAGGAAGATTTTGCTTCAGCAAGATCGTAATTTCTGGCAAGTTCAAGCAACTCATCTTTTTTCAGACTATCCAACTGCTCCTGAGTAGGACTGGAAAGAGAAGTCTCTACTTTTAATGACATTGTGAATGAGAGCCTGTTGTTTTCACTAAAGATTTCAAACAAAATGCAAAATAGTAATTGGGATTTAAAAACTAGGGGAATTTAAATTTCAAAAAACAATTTTCTGAAATATTTTAGCCAAAATTCAACTATCCCGGACGAGCCCCCAATTTATTTTGTTACGTGTAGGCTGGTACAAAAGCAACAAAAGAAACGAGTGAAGCCAACAAGCTTTGTAAATTTAACAAAAATGATTTATTTCCCTAGAAAACAACGTAAAAATATGAAATAGGACTTACGGTTTGTGAATATAATCCAAATATTAATCCTTGAATTGAAAAATATAAGTCCTATCACTAAACAGTTCTAATTGAATCCAGGTTCGAATCTCGATGACGTTCCAATATAGAAGACGATGACGTCAAATGAGGTCGTTGTACTGACGGCAACAGATCCTCGATTGAATCACAGTTTATAATGTTTCCATTTAGAATTTCCAGAATAAATTTCCACTGAATATCTTTCTCCCAGAACTTTTACAAAGATGAAACACTTGTGTAGTTTTCTAGAGAACGAATTATTAAATTCCAAAAAATAGACGAACTTCAGAACAAGCTGGCAACAACAATAAAATCCTCTTGAGCCCTCAAGATTTAAAATACGACTGAATAGATTTAGTAGAAAATGGCTGTTTTAAGCCTCGATTTTAGATTACATGGTGGCTCACGTGACGGGCTACGTGATTAACTAATTTGAACAGCGCAATTAAAAAAAAAATGCCATTTATCACGTAGACAAGAAAGAACTTAGCGAATCTTATTATAAGATTCAATTAAAAAAAAAAGTTGTTTGCAAATTAGAGCTATCACACAAGCAGATCGTGACCTTGTTAATAGCCAATCGTATTCACCCGATGTTTACAAGATCTATGAACCAGGGTGAGCTAAAAATAATGCTGAAGTAACCGTTATAATCTAATCGGGTCAAGCCAATTTTCCGAAAAGAGACTCAAATCCAATGAAAATTATCATTACAATAAAATGTAATGAAACAAAATCAAAATAAAAAAAGCATTTAAAACTAACACACAAGTAATTAAATTACATATACGTAACTATATATATCTCCCTCCCCATATAAAATGTGTCTGGAGGTTATATATAAATGAAAAGAAACAAGTCTTTATTTAGTGCATCAATACAAGAAGAAATTAGAAAAATTTTACAAGACCATATAACACGTGTTCCATCTAGAAAAGAGCCGATGCGTAAGAATTATCAACATTCACATTGAATTTTCAGTAATTGAGGTAGTGAACAAACCTGGAGGGAAAACGAGTTGAAAATATAAATTTTGTACTTCAAAGACGAGGTTTCCTTATAAGTGAAGAAATCTAAAATGGATAATACCAGTAAAGGTTAAACTGGACATTTCATATACCAAACACTGAACAGAAAATAAAAAGCGAAAGTACCAAATGGATGTTCGACACGCTTGTATGTTTCACATTTCACAGAGATAGATATAAGCTGTTCATGGGTCATATATAGATTTGCCTGAATGTGTCAGTTATAGAAAATCTTGCCTAAAAGTAAAAATGGAATACGTAAGCGTTTAGATAGATACAGCCATTATTTTGATCTATATCATGTTGAAAGGATACGGTATTTGATATATACTTAAATATGCAATTATTTTATTAATGTTGAAACAACTGTTTGGAAAAAAAACCCTACATTATTCATGTTAGAATAACAAAAACAGTGATAGACTCCCTTCCCCTCCGTAATACATTAAACCTGCCTCCCCATATAAAAAATTTGTTTGATGATATGGCGTTTAAACCTGCACTGAGCCAGCCCACTTTCATAAATGTTTATTTTTTCTTAGATGTTTTCTGTCTTTTAGTTACTTTTGTTCATACACGTCCAAGTCTGCTGTTCAAATTAATAAGTATCGTGATAAAGTCACCATTTTTTTATGACAAGAAAGATTGTATTATGCTACCATCAGGAGGAAAAACGTCACAGAAGAAAGATGTACATCATCATGTCCAACAGAGAGTTAAAAGATTTTTCCCGAAGATAATTTTATGCTGACTGTTAGAATTATATTTTTGAATATTTAAAAATTTAATTTGCTGATGCAAAGACAAGCAAGTTTTAGGACAGAAAATCTTATCTTAAACTTATCCAGAGGATATTTCTATCCGACCATGAACTTAAATCAGGATATTTGTATCCGACCATGAACGTAAGTTAGAATATTTGTACCCGACCATGATCGTAAATCAGGATAAGACTTTTGGAGACACTTTTATTACTTGATGCTACCATAGTCAGAATTGATTTCAAAATAATCTTGTCTACTAATCCAGCTATACTTATCCAAACTATTTATTGAATAAGGACAAATATTTACATACAAACTGGTAATACAAATATTTAAAAAGCATAACGTTACAATATGTGCACAGTTGTTAGATACAGGTTACCCCGCACGTCAATGTGCGTGTAAATCAATGTACAAACAATGTCTGTGACATATCAAGTGCCTTGCAATATGGAGTGGGTGGGTGGGGGTGAGTGAATGTCTATGTGTGTGTGCGTACGTGAATGCATATGTGTGTGCAAATATTTATAGAATAATTTTAGTTGAAATGTCTGTTTCAAATCTGAATCAAAACCACGAAATTTAAAGGTAATTCTAACAAATCATACATATAGATAAAATGTTTTGTTATAAGGGTAATAACATAATAATGTTCGGAATATCACTTTCAATATCTATAAATATTAATATTTTTTTTTCACCCACTGTTCTAACTTAATCCATAAATAATTTAGTTTTGTACATTCCGGAACTAAATATACAATATACTCCCTCACAAAAACTACATTTATCGTTATTTAATGTTATTGCTTTGTGTAAATATGAATATGTGCTAAAATTTATTGCACTATTTTAAACTGGAAATTCCTCAACGTATGTCATCAATGTTGTGGTAAAAAAAATAACGCTTTATGTTCTCTAAAGTTATAATAAAAATCTCTATTCCGTTTCTCGTGTAGACTTTCTTTTCTTCTTCATTAATGATATTATTACAAAAGATCTGCATCTTTTTATTGATCAAATAATAACCTACAAGAAAAATGTTTCTTATATGCTGAAATTGACAACTTTTCATTTCCAGTTGAAAAAGCTTTTCAATTTTAGAAATTTTCTTTATAACTGACATATATTTAAAAAATGTTTTCAGTTCATATATATGTTTGAATTCATTCTACGAATAGAACCAACCATCACTTGCACTGCATCGTTAATACTGTGGATGATTTTTTCATGTCAATCTTGTATACAAAACATTTGTGACCAAAACACAAAATAAATATGTATGGAAAAATTAGCTCCTTGTCTACAACTTCATTTTACATTAAGGTGACTGACATATATCCATTTTGCAATATACATAAATGAGTTCCCTTATGTATGGAAAAATGATCTCCATTTTACATTACAGAGACTGACATATATACATTTTCCCTTATAAAACAGTTTCATCCATTTTAATACTGAAAACGCATAATTTAGGTATTTTTTTTATTTTTTATAAACGTGTAGACAATTGTATAAAATGCCTTTTCAAGATCAACGATATCTTGCTTTTCTACATCAAATAAAATATCATATATTTATTATTCTAACGTTGTCCTCAATATATCTAACACAAATAAATCAATTTTGTCTTCAGATATTAAAAACATAATAAATAAAATTTACTTGTGTTACGACCATGTAGTTTAATTACTTGTGTGTTAAAATTTGAATTCTTTTCATTTCATTATTGTATTATTGTATATTATTATGAAGATGATTATGTTCACAGGGTCTGATATTTTGAAATAAACGTCGTGTTTATTTAGAACGTAAATATGACTCTCGGCTTTCGTAAGTTTTTTGTTTAGATTGCCGGGTGGATAAACTGCCGGCATAAACGATAGGTTGTGGCCGAAGTCATTTCTAATTATACGTGTTTACATCGTGTACTGCAATTGTTTATTGTTAAATAACCACGCGTTCTTCGTGCGTGTACATGAAATGACGTCTTTGGTCGGTTTTTAAACACATAGATCCCTGTGAAATAGTCAGAGTCGTTCTTATACCTTGAGAAGAAGGTATTATTTTTCTTGTGCTGGAAAGGGTTTATTTTTCTTTACATCTATAGAGCTCAAGATTTGTCTTGTTATAGATGACAGCTATAGGAGTTCATCTATTTTTTTAAATAATAATTTATTTTTCCCTGAAGAACTACACAAGTGGCTTAGGACAAAGACATTCAGTGAAATTCATTCTAAATTTGAACAGTACAGTACAAATTGTGGTTCAACGTGAAATTATGGACATTTGTGTAAAGACTTCACCTGACGTCATCATCATCCATCTTGGAACGTCACCAAGATTCGAACCTGGATTCAGTTAAAATTAATTAGTGATAGGATTTTTTTCAGTACTAGGATAAATGTTTGGATTTTCTTCGCAAACCGTAAGTCCTATTTCATATTTTCACCTTTTCACCATGCTTTCTAGAGAAATAAATTATTTTTGTTAAAACTTACAAAGTTTGTTGTCTTCACTCTTTTCTTTTGTTACTTTTGAACGAGCCGATACGTAACACTTGGTTTCTTCTTTCGAAAAGTATTTTCATCTGAAAAACTGAATCTAAATCTCAGACTAAATGAATGCAATCATATTCCATTGTAAGTATTTGCATAATTATTTAAAATTTTTGTATGATGAAATCAATTTCATAAAAAAAAAGTTTTACAAAATAAAATACATGTACATTGACATGAAGGCTTTTAATAGCTTATGAGTTCACGTCTCTTGATGCCCAAATAAAAAATATATCGCATACGAGGAAGATACAATAATGTATGGTGTTTCCATTTCTCGAGTTAGAGCTATATATCCTGGATATAGTTTTAAATGAAGAAAAGGTATCAGATGAAGGTTTATTACATTTGAAAGAAATTTTTAAAAGTATTGTCAAAAGTACTTTTCTACCCTCAGCATCTGGCTCAAATGGTTGTTCCCTCATTCGTGTGTTGTCACCGACTAATTTACAGTAAGCTACTGTCAAGGTGGTGCAGTTGTTGGTTTTGGCTCAACACATGTCTTTGGCTTCCGCAAGTAATAATTTTTTTCCTCAGATGAAAAATTTTGGCTTCCGCAAATAATTTTTTCCTCAGCTGAAATTTTTTATTTCAAAAAGCGGTAAATATGTGATGTAATTACGACTCAAAATGAAATTTGCTTACATATTCTGTAGTACTGCTAATATCTGGTAACAAATACATTACCGTAAATATGGGAATTTCTGCATCCAGTAAACCTTTTTTTACATGAATATTGCAACAATGTTTTGTTTAGTTGTGAAAGTGACTACTGCACTATAACTGGTACTGCGTCAAACAATGCGACATTACGCGCATTGGACATTCTGAGTTCAAAAATGATTTTGTCTGTGTAAAATGTTCTGTTTATTCGGAAGAACGCTTATTCTTATTCTTTGACTTATTTTGTAAGAACAGCATAATCTACTTTTAAACGTAGTTTAACTTCATTTGGGACTATTTTTTACGCACAACAAATGAAAGGTTCAACGTCTGTCGGAATGAACGGAATTATTCGTTCTTCTATCTAAATAATTTCCACTGAAAAAAAAACTAAGTGATAAAAAAATCTAAAAAATGTAATGATTTAATATTAAATTTATGAAATTCGTTGAATAATGTCCAGCTTTTGCAAGCCTTGGCCCGCAAAAGCTGGACATTATTCAACGAGTTTCATAAATTCAATATTAAATCATTACCCATTTGAGATCCTCTATATATGTGTCGTCAGGATCTTTAAGTCGCTCATAAGGTAAAGTCCAATTACTGCTGTTGCAGTTAATCGATTCCATTGGACACTGGTCACTTTCAATGGAATTACATCTCTCTGATCGATTTGCTCGAAACTCAGTTATTTTGTTTCTTAGAAGGGGTAATTATGTATTTATTAAGAATATTTGATCACTCTTCCTCTATTTTTTCAAAAAGGAAATGATGAGTATTCCAATATCAATAACACGCATTAGTTTGAAGAAAAAAAAAAAATAACAATAATATTTTTGCTGATATTTCTTTGGAAATATGATACATTATAATCTCCCAAAAGGCTGTATTTGGCTAAATCTTTTTGTTTTAGTAAGTCGTAGTGTGAGGAAAAAATAAATTATTGCTCAATTATTGATCGCTTTAGATGAAGCTGATGATCAATCATGAATTATTTTAACAGATTTCCACCAACCTCCTTGCTGTCAAGAGTACTGAATACAGGTCGCTAGATATAACGGTACACTCTTGGTGAAAATGACATTTTAAACAAATATTAAAAAAACTTAACATGTTCCCCGACACACGTTTGTCCTGACTAAGGTTACCACAAATGCCTGCTTTATCCATGTGATTTACAAACATGTCAACTTTCAAAAGACAAGAATGTTTCATTGCATTTCCTTCCCTTTTAACATTCAGTGATGATGCTTACAGGGAATTTAACATCTCTTGACATGGGACAATAAGAATAATTACCGTACGGCTGGAAAAATAAGTGGCAAGGAATGACACTGAATTTATTTTCAGTAATTCTGCGTCATAATTTGTTCTAATTGATAACATCATCCTGACATTGCTAAATTTTTGACATCCATCGACGTACGATTTCTGCTGTAGAGAATAAATATATCTCAAATTACATACGTACGTACCTACAATAATGTTTAATAATTTTGACTGTATTGACCAACCTCAATTATACCAATATAAAAACACTGCATTGGTCAATCTTAAGTCAGACTTAAAATTTCCGATGACTGGCTTCTCGACTTAAGTTTAAGCCAAGAGTTGCGCTTCATTCATGATATCCAAACTTTACTACTGAATGCAAATTTGTATTTCCCAATTATTCCTCATCTGACTTTTTTGTGACGGGCTATACTTTATGAAGTTGAGATAATGAAGTTTACACTCGAAAGTCCGAAGCAGTAACAATGGCAGACCAACTATACACCGTGCGAGAGAGACGGTATATCTCCTCGACGAGCCTCACTTTTTCCGTGTTTGGAATGAACCTGAATTGTTCCTCTGTTTAGCCTAAGCTTTTCAGTGAGGGGGTTGGGGGGAGGAGGATGGGGTCTAGTGGGAATTTTCACTCAACCTCCCCCCCCCCAAAAAAACCCCAACAACATAAAATGACCTAGCATTATATTACGAATGGAAAGTGTCAATTTGCCTGGCTTTTCTTGGGAAAAATATCAAAGTGAAAGCAAAAATGTACATATGATTATTGCTGGATACATGCAGCTGTAGTTCGTAAAGGTAGTGTCCAATTCAGTGTACACAAAGTGGGATTGATGTAAGCTATTGGTTCCCAACCTTTTTTCTGAGCCTCACTACCCCTTTTCCATATCTTGACAAGTTTTGCTGCCCTAAAAAAAAAAATTAAAAAAATCCTGGCCACCTTCTGCGTCTTTCTAGAACATCATCGTGACCCGGACTTGGGTCTCGCACCAGCGGTTGGGAATCACTGGACTGTAAAGGCTATGTACACATTATGTAAAGTGTGTGGTGGCAACAGTTTTCATATGAAGATCTGGAACAACGCTAACAAAACATTGACGAAAAACGCCCATTTAAAATTTTTATTATTTTTCAAGTTAGACGTATAACATGTCACCTTGCCTGTGAAAGATGCATGCATATATATATATATATATATATATATATATATATATATATATATATATATATATATATATACACACACACACACACACACTCAGCGCGAATACAATCGATTTATTGAGGTTTAACCACCTTGGCCACGACCAAATGGGCAATTAACAATCTTCGTACGGAATTCTACATTATTATCACCCAAAATGTATCCAATGTGGAATTGCAGAGACAGGGTCATGTTGAATCTGTTGTACCCAGGTTTGATCTTGATTGACCATTTCATCACGGAGTAAAATTTCACTAAATTTATTTGTTGATTTGTGTCAACGCGTCAGAGACACCAAAAATGAATTTCATAATGACCACGCTGAACGTGCTTTTAAATAATGGCAAGTTGAACAACCGGATGAAGAAAAGATATTTTCGAATCAGTTGAGATAACATTTATTTGACTCCCGTGCGCGCAAAAGAATGGGTGATCCAGAATAATGTGTGTGTGTACGTGTGTCATTTAGATTTTTAATGTAGCTTTAAAAATTTTTACGGTCATATTGCTACGATGTCTGCAGTGTGACAGTTTATAGTGGTTTCTAGCACTGGGGCTAGACCAACAAGTAGGCATCCACTTCTCTTTTTCTTTCTGATATTACTGGTAGCGGAGACCAACCAGGTCGGGCAGTATCCCATACTGAAATTTTACCCTCCGATCAAGGCAAGAATAACGCCTGTAAACCATTTTATGAGAACTATATCAATAGCAACTGACTAATGCTTAGGATGGAGGCGAGGCCTGGGAAGCTTTCCGATGAGTTTATGGATGTCAACGGAGCCACCCAGGATCTGACGTTGACCACATCGCACATATCCTTCCACACACAAATTTCGCTCTACCCTAAGGTCATCACAGCTTGTGTCCAGATCGCAATACCTGCAGTAACACCGATGCATTTTTTATACAAAAAAGATACACTAAGTTGCTGTCGAATCCGGAGACGTTGTCGCCGGAGACATTTTCACTCGGCCAGTCACAATCTTCGATTTTGGGCTCCACACACCTCGCAGAACCATTTGACCATGAGGCGACCATTTTTGGTCATTATCTCAACTGGATTTCTGCTTCCCGTTCTAGCTCTACACTTGAGACACCATGATTCTGCTATACCTAATACATCCACTGAAAAGGTTATTTTCTCAGTGATAAGATGGATTCCACAGGCAACGTTCCTTGGTATCTCAGCTGGACGTAACCGATGCTGTACCAGCAACACATGCTGTCGTCGACATCCTGAATCTGTAATGAATTATACACAACACTGCGATGACCTCTTTTTCGGTACCGAATCATCTCGTCGATGGGAGGTAAACCGAAAGAATAGGAGTACTCGACGTCGCGTTGCCTTGAATTGTTCAACACAGGGAGCCAGTGAGTTCCAGATCCATCGTAATAATCTTGGAGGTTAATCAGACAGCCATCGTCGGTCGGGATAGGCCTCTCTGTGAGATACCTCTCCGAGAAATGCCTTTCCCACGTGCAGTTTCAGGAAGCTGGAGTCCTCTTCCGATGCCGAGTAATCCTGGATGCAGTAATCCAGCGATACCGGCCAACAGTGGCGCTATGAATCCTCCTCGTTTAGCCAGCTGAGATGCAGACAATTTAAGAAAGAGTCATTTTCTAGCCACGGAATGTTTAGCGATCGAGGCAGCCTGTCGATAAGTCAGCATGAGTTGATCAGGCCCTGATAATGCAATCGAACTCAGCTTGATCGATACTGGTTTTCTCGAACGCCATGCCCAAGCCACGTTTTTCTTCTGCTCTGGCGACAGTGTTGATCCCATGTTAAGACATGTTTTTTTTGTATATTATAACATGCTATTATTTTGCTCTTTTACGTTTGTCGTTAGGATAACTTCCTGAAGAGGATACAATAGGACGTTTCAGGAGGGCAACACCATTTCCCATTACCGCTTTCTGTGTAACTCAAGTCACTGCTCCTGACGCTGCAGAGAAAGCCAGGGAAGTAATACACTGCTCAACAATTTTGGAGCAAACTTTTTGACGAATGGAACTATCGCGCTGGCAACAGAACCTCCCTGTGTGCTTCTGGAACCACCCTGGGAAACTCGCTGTGGTTGGAGCATGTTTTATAAAAATGGTTTAGACGTTTCTTCAGCCACACCATAGTCGTTTACACGACCACGTTCATTTTTCCGTTGAGCACGTCCAGTGTCATGAACCGGCCTGACGTCATCAGAGCATAACACATGTACTCCCCGCCTGGATTGCCAATAGTCCACCAGATCTCGATATCGGCTTGGGTATCTTTTAGGAGTTCGGAATGATTGGATACGTCGAAATGTAAAATGGGATACAGCCCTGCGCAATTCCCCAACGACACATGTGTGCCCGTGTCCTGGTATTTACGCATGGCCACCATGAGCATTATGTACGCGTAAGTGTAATTTTTCGTGGCGGCATCGAAATTACACTCGAGTTCTCGTTCTGAATACTGCCTGGAATTGATGCAGAGTGAATGTGAGATAAATTAAGATGATCAAACACGTGCTTGTCTCCTTCCTGGTTTTCACGTTGTTCCGCTAATTGAAAAGCCACAAACACATGCCTGAAAAGCTCGCTGCCTGGATTGGTAGCTACTCTCCATTGTGTGGTCAGGTGCGCTGCGGAAAACTGATGCATGTAAATCCAATGTTGCTCAAAATACAGCTTTTTCGTGAATCGAGCCAGCGTGGTTTCTAACTGGAGTGCATGGTACGTCGATCGAGTGATTTTAGGCATCGACAGCGCGAGCCACACCATGGTGAACAGGCCATTGGCCGCTCAGCCGCTTTGTGTATGTACTGCGTGGGAGAATCTCTTTCCAGGATCGGAGTGTGCTTGACGTCTATACAAATTCCACTGCTTGAGTCGGTAAGATTTCGCCGTGTGTCAAATCCCTGATTGAAATTTCCAGTACGTGCCTGTGCTAACGCGGAGGCGATGGTGTTCCTTACATTTACAGATCCTGGAGCATCAAATGCCAGATAAGCATTGGCTGCAGCTTCTGCGGGTCCATAAACGATAGCTTTGCGTTCGGCGCGGTGGCGTTTTCAGGTAATGCACTTGAGCGAAATTTATTACTCACTGAGGCACCCGTTTTGCTGTTTCTGAACCATCACAAGCTGATACTGTGTCGACCTGAACAGAGACCATCCGTTGTTCTGAAGCGTGATCTGAGATTCGGCGGAATAATCTTCTCCGAGGACAGGCTGGATTTTCCCACGGACCTCCAGAAAGGTCTTGTGTGGAAACAGGTACACATCCTCGTCACGCGTCTCGATTTTTCGATGGGTGCTCGCATTGAAGTTGGTGATGTTTGTATCCTGGTACTTGACGAAAATGTACTCGATAGTCGAGTCGTCGATGAGCGTGTCATCAGGTAATCGGATGTAAATGTCAAGTACATGTTTTTTTTTAAAACTATGGCAGTGTGATTAAAATTGCACAGTTGTCACCATTAATCTTTTCAGACCGTATCCTGACATGATCTTACCGGCTCCTTGCACGTAAACGTTGAAAGCTATCCTATTGAGATCTGAGAAAATCTGCTTGGACTAAGTACTCATTGACAGCTTTTGCACGTTTTTTTTTTTTTTTATCAAGGGAGTGCCTGGAATGTGGATACAAGGTCTCCCATGATAACGTTTCCATCGAAGCTGGTGCTGCCTGTGCCACTATCGCACATATGGGGATGGTTCTTCCAGTGATCTTACTGACAATTTTCTGTCCTACGGTTGTTTCAGCGGCAGAGGTGGCTCAGGTCGCTCCAGCTTCGATAGCTTGAGGGTAATGGAAATGGCTTTCAAAACAATTCCAGATAAAGCCGATCGAATCGAAGAAAACAACGGGGATGAAAATCCACCAACGATTTTGCGTCGTTGCACACGTGATCGTCTGATGTTTTTATACTTTATTTATCACTGTTTTGTCGCCCACTACTTAGTGGTCTCTGCGGCGTTTACGTCTTCGCAGCCTTTCGCCCGTACATGCAGGTAATACGTGCTTCATTCGTTTTGTTATCGACGGCATTCCCGTACTGATCCGTGAGAAACATGGTGATTTCCGGGGTTGCGTACGTGTTCACGACGTGATAATAAATTATAGGATTTAGCACGACGTTGGAGGCCGAACCAACATCAGAAATTGACATTTGGGGGATCGAGCAGTTGATGAGAAAACTGTTTATGTCGGTGATGTTCACTGGTAAATCTCCCTCGTACACATCATTACCCGATAATACAGTACCAGTGCTGAAACCAGGGATGGATCCGATGGAGTGGATAGCGTGATTCTGGTGCGCAGTGTGGAATAATTGGGCTCCATTTTGTTGTTAGTGCCAATGTGTCCGTTGGCCGTGACCAGCCTGGAAATTTCCGTGGCGATGTCGGTGATAGTATGACCGCTTGGCGAGATCGTGATTATTTGACGTTGTGCGCTGACCCAGTACGAGAACTGATTGTTGTTCGCGGTGACGTTTAAAGGTTTTTCCAGATCTCGGCAGAAATCAACGCCATCTCGAACGACTGATTTTGGTATAATTCCAAGGGCGGACTGTATCTCACGGTCGAACTTACCGATCGAGAATCAAATAACAGCGTGGTATCATCGAGAAACATATTATTATTTTAGTGTGTTGACCCCAATAAAACTTTACCAACATTTGATTGGTTTGGAAATGCAAAGCATTTCCACTAGTATACAATGAGATCATCATACAAAATTTGGTACTGGTCTCACGTGAGCAGAGCGTTTTCCAGAAGATGATTTGAAATCTCGACCAGCACGTTATCTATTTTGCACCAAAGCGCCACTACCAGTCATCTTTTTTTCCTCCTTTTTCGTAAACCACTATGTTAATCTACCTAGCCTGCTCACCTGCTGACTTGTTACATGGACTGTTGGATAAGGATCATATCTATGAATTTTTTCACGCAGATCGCTGTTTAATTTATTTTAAATTTTCGAGCCTGTCGCTCATTTGCTCCTTTCTATCGCCATCTGGCATGTTTGCAATAATTTTTCTGTAACTGTTGCTCACTCTCGCTAACATGGCACGCACCGCCGAAGTGTTAAAGTAATCATCTTGAGGATTAAATGGACGCGTTAAAAAGTTTTCAATAGCTGACCCTTTTTCTTATCAGCGAAGTCATCTAACCATTGATGGCATGAATCATGGGGTAAATAACGGATCTCTGCAATCAGGTTCTTTTGCGCTGCATTACGTATATCCTGCTTTTTCTAGCAAGGGCTCGTTTCTTTTTCCTTTTTCTGCATCACTTCTGGCATGGTTTGAGTCATTTCTGCCTCTTTTCCCAGAGATGTTAACCTGTTCATAATTAAAATCCCTCTTCTTGCATCTCTACTAATCTGGCTTTGGTTTCTTCCTCCCGTTTCATCAGCTCTAGTAATTTTTTTCAGGTAGTTTTCTGTATACCCTGCTGATGTGATTCAGCTCTGCTGATGAGCTTAGCTATATCTTTCTCGGGCGCAGAACCATCTCTTTGCACTAATTAATAAAGCACTGTTTGCTGAGACTGCTGTGTCGCATTTAAGGTATCCAAAATCTGATTCTCTTACATCAATGCTGTTTTCGTTTGATCCATCCTGGTTAACAATGGCATAACAGTTCCTGTGCGACATAGCGCTAAAACGCCTGCTGACCCACTGTATCCTCGATGACCTTTTGGCGTAACGCTGTTCGAGCTGGCATTTACTGGTGATTTTCTCAACCATATTATACCAACGGGGTATATAAAATTCGACAAAGCACATTCTGTATTTTTCTGGCACAGTTTCTGCATCGCGATGAAACGTCATGAAATCTTGCTTGGATCCGGATGTCGTGGCGGCGTAACAGTCGTCATATTCCACTGCAGCGGCGTCGATGTCCCTGTTGTCCATCCCGAAAAACAGGAGAAAACGTCCCGTGTTGCGTATGATGTATTTGGTCACGTCGTAATACGATTGCGTCAGGTAAATGCTGTTGCAGTGTTTCTTTCATGACAACGAGAAATATTCGCAGAACTTCGTAATGTTCTCGCGGTCTATTTTAATGTCATCAAACATGATGATCTTGTCCATGTCCGAATACAATCCTTCCACAGGCTGAATCTCGTCTGATTCGAAGATTTTAAAACTGGAGTCATCGCCTGCAACATTTTTTACAACGACTGTTATTCAGAAGCAGATTCATCAAGAGGTTCGGTTTACCGCGGTACGTAGGACGCACGATCATGTAATGGCAGGCTGCAGGAAAAAATGGTGCTGACGCTTTTTTATCTTCGTCCTGGTGTCGAAATTAAATACGTTCATCTTTGTATATTAATCACGTCTTCCACTTCTTTTCGTACGCTCATCGGGTCAGGCAGCTCCAAAGCTGCCTCGCAGGAGGACCTGGATGCAAAAGTCAATCTCACCGGTGACTCCATGCAGGGTCATCTCAACATGAACGGACACAGCATCACGAATCTCGCCAATGCGAGTTATCCCCTGCCTGACACCAAGTCGCACGTTGGTCGCACGTATCTCGACTTACACAGGCCAAACTGTTGTTCACGGGAGGAGAGATGACAGGAAACAGAGACATAGGAGGAAGAATTCTGTACGGTCTTCCTGTCGTCGCAGACCGTGTCGGCAGGAGATTTCGAGGTGGCACTGGCTTACAAGTACGATAAAACTGGTGGAACCATTTCTGGAAACTTAATTGTCACATGAGCGTTTTCCATGAGCAGCTCTGGAATCACGTTACTCAAACCAACTTCGATGTCTAACCAGGCACTGACGGGATTACCCACCACGTGGCCTATCACGGATAACACGCAGAGGATCTCGCATGGGCAGTTAAAATCGTTCGAAGACGCTAAATTATCACTTGTTGTAGGCACCATGACCGGAAACATCGGCATTGGAGGATTTACCATCACGGGGCGGCCCATCATAGGAACACCATCGCAGGATGACGCGTTGAGTTATAAACAGGTCACCGATTATGCGCTGGTATGCGCTGGTGGATCCATAACGGGAGATCTCAACATGGATTACAATACAATTTTCGTGTGGTCAACGCCCATCAAAGGATTAGACTTCAATAATAAACTGTATGTGGATGCGCGCCGAGTTAAATATAACGTGGGTTGATACCTTCGCTGACTTCCAACACCGGAAGCAGGACTGGGTTTATCGCGAGCGCCTCCTCGGAGTATTCGACGTCAATGCAAGCCTATTTCGCTTTTGATAAGCAGTCTAATTCATCCAACAGTGACAACGAGTGCATCACTCTTGGTGTTTATTCAAATTTTTGAATTCAGATTACGTCTCCATTTGAGTTTTCTTTGTGGAAATTTAACCTGAGTCGACGAATCAGCTGTAGATTAGAAGCCCAAAGAAAGGCCCACACCCCATGGACTACATTGTACATGAGCAGGACTATCATCGGAAACACTATCCAGGAGTTCATGCTTGCTTCACCATCGCTAAGAAACAACATATACAGAGTTTATTGCGCCATGGCAGAGTCCTTGAATCCCGGGCTCAGTTATTTTCGGTGGACGATATCGTATAATAAAAAAAAAAAAAAAACAATGACGGGCATTGTAGGTATCGCTCGAGATGTATGAGGCTGCTGTTTTTATTAGAACATACGGATGACCCTGTGGACGAAAATTTAAGCAGGCGTGGGAAGTACTCAAAACGATCCAGCCAAATTTTCCGCCACAGATCACGGATAGGTGGTTAAAAATTGTGTGGACATGGCAATACTCAGACAAGCTCATTTGCAAGAAGCTCCGGAGAAATGGAACGCAGTGGCGACGTTGTGCAACGACAGAGAGTCTAGCGTGTTGGTCAGGGAAGTCGAGGACATCCCTAATTGCATGATAGCCGAATTAAATCACGAGATCGACGAATCCATAGGGGCCACATGAAAAATACGGCGGCATGGGTTTGAAAGCTGAGAATGGTTAAAAAAACAAACATTGGGAAGATCAAGAGTGCATAAAAATATCCGTAGCCAAAAAGAATTTTAAAAATCGTCGTGCACTGTGTCACAGCGGCAAAGCAGAACATTTTTTAGGATACCGGTATCTATTACGAAGATATCCGTACCATCACAAAGATCATGGCGCTGCCTGATAAACCCATGAAACCTGATAACACTCCAGAAGAAGACGAGCCGGACACTGTTATTGATAATAACAAGGCCATGGAGACGCTACTTTAACTCTTCGTGTATGAACAACACAAAAATCGATCCGGACCCGGTTTCAGCAGCGTATGATTACCTGCAAGGTTTTAACCTGTCGAGGTCTGATGATGAAACCGAATTTAGGTCTGTAAGTACCATTTCAAAAGAAAATGTCACTGATCCTTCAACGGCAAAACCAAAGAGGCAGAATGCCATCCTGAACAGAAAACTCGGCATTTCTAAGTTCATCACAATGACACTGACCAACGAGGATATCATAACGAAACTTGTTAATGAAACATTAATGTAATAGAAAGTAAACCTCAACGTGGAAAAAATCTCCCAGTCATTTTATCACCTTTATAGGCACTACCATAAACTGGATACTCCTCATGCTTCAACAGCTTATAGCTATTTAGAAACTATTAATCTGCAGGTCAATCAGGACACGCTGCAGGATCTTGTCAGGCTCAGTCTGTTGACCGCAATAAACACGAATTGTTTTCTTATTGGTGCAAACCTGACGCGTTCAGCTTGGAAAACTACATGAGCTTCCTGACGGAGCATCTGCTGAAACTTGAAGTGCTATTTCAAAATTTAGTAGAATCAGGAGTATAGGATGAAACCAATCTTTGATTTTAATCACATCGAGGAGAATTTGTCGGACGAGGACTGGAGAGAGCTCGAATCGTATTACCGATATTACCTTCGAAACGTCTACGTGTACAGACACGCATATCATCATTATCGAAGCTCGCTAAGAATCACCACAGCGGTACACCTCGCGGTGACCGCGACCGGGATCATCTCCACGGGCTCCACGGCCAATCCGTTCATGATGATTTTATCCGGAGCCGGACTGGCTTTACAAACGATAGTCAAGCTGATGGAGCCGGCGTTGGAAGCTCAAAAAAAAAAAAAAAAAAAATAATAATAATATAATAATACCAAGGAGACCATGTTGGTGTATCAAAAAGTGATCAGCGAAAACCGATCGTACCTGCGTGGTGGTAAATTCGACATATCCCTGCTGATTCGCGAGCTGAGAATGGTAGACGACATCCTGATTGATATTACGCCAATGTCGATAGTCGCTTCGAAAAGGCCTACGACATAAAGTTTCCACACACCTCATCGAAAATAGAAACCGAAGTTTAAGCCTGCTTTACGGAACACGCAAAATAGTCTGGTCGACGCGTCGCGATAATTTTCCTGAGGTTGTACTTCATGTTTTTGTATCACCATCAGTTTAAACGGCAAGTACGAGACAATGTTTTTCTCCTGATAGATCATGTCCATCTCCTAATCACCGTGTACAGCATCACTCCGTGTCCAGACCCTGCCGAAATAATTTGAGCAGTTCTGACTCGTCAGTCCTCGCGGAAATCATGATAGTCAACAAAGAGAACTATACTGATGGCGAGTGGCGCTTTGGTGTAACGGCAAAAATGATAAAATTTTTGTTGTACCACGGTGTGAAATTCAGTTGGTTGTAACAGTAAGACCTTATCGATCAGCAAACCCTTGGACGCAAACGGAGACACGGTCAGACCCGATAACGATTGTGGGTGATAATACTCTGGCATCATTCCCACGTGTCTCACAAACGGACACTTAAACTCGAGTAGATCAATCTGGTAATCCGTCTTGATTTTACTTCTCAGCAGCTTCTCCGTGTAGAGTTGTAACGCAGCTCGCATATCGATCCCCAGAGGCATGGTAACGTCGTCGAGACGATCTTACCTCCGGACGAAGATAATTTTTTAGTCACGATCGAATCGACGTCTCCAAAAGGACTGTATCCCATGACCGTAGTCAGCTCGGATCCGCCGAGGGGTGTCACCATCAGATGATACCAGTCCGTGGACTTTTGCCTGACGTTGTAACGCGCAATAAATTCATTGAGTTCTTGTGCAAATCCACATCCACTATGGTTATTTTAATAGTATTCTCTAAGATAAAAATTTCTGCCTGCGACGATGACGAGGTGTTTTTCACCGACGTCATCTTGCACAATTCAGTCATCCTGGACGAAGCCATCGCGATCATGGTGAGAAACAATCGTTCCTGCGACCTAAGAACTGGCCGTAACGAGAACCATATGAGTGGCGCGCAGGAAAATCTTGCTCACGCGAGAACAGCGGCGAGAGCTGTCATCTACTACGAAGACCTCATCCGGATGAACTGCGTGAGATGCATGAGAACGGAATATTTAAAAAAAAACCTCTTAAAATTATCGCAGTCTTGAAACATCGAGAGAAAGACATGGCCGACAACACCCAGTATCTCACTTATGCCATCGTCGAAAATCGTAATGATCTCGAGGATACCATCGTGAATACGTAACATCTCAACATCGACATCAGTGTGCCGCTCAAATCACAAAAGTAGCAGGCATATGAACAGATCTCGTGCTGGTCACTTCGGCGCAGCAAAAAGAACGTTACGACAATGGCACGCTCAACATCGTCTACGACAGAGATCTCCTCGTGAAACACAGCATCTCCTGCATGCATCCTGCATGCATCGAGAAGAACTTATCAAACCCATACACGGAACATCCTTATTGATGTAGGAATTAAAGCTGGTTAAAAAAAATTGTTTAAATGATCTCGTAACCACCAGGAACACGGTTCCAGTCTTTTTTTTTCTTTTTTTTTTTTTTATTTTGCCTCTCGATGGCGCTGGGGCCAATAGCGCTAAGCCTGCTGCTGATGTTGTTGTTTCCTGATCGCGACATCTTTAATCTGTGCCATGTAGTCGTCGATGATAGATATGGTTTTCTTGATCATGAGGCATTTTCTTACTTTCTCGGTTTGTTTTTTCATCTGTCTTTCCGAATGGACCTCGGCTCAATGTCACAAGTTTACGCTGTTACGACATTTTATTTGAAACGTTATTTACGAGTTTGCGGAAACAACTAAGAATTTGCCACAGGCGCGTCAATGATCCTCAATGGACATGCAACAACAGAACCCTGTGGAGGAATATCATAAGAAAGCATCTGTAATTGACACCAGCAGCTTTAACAAGTCCATTGAAGTGCATGTCGATCATGGATTGCCAGAACAGATCAAGATGTTCCACACACACACACACACACACACACACACACACACACACACACACACACACACACACACACAAATCGGGTACCACGTAGTGAAGTCTCTTGGGAAATATGCACACGATGTTTTGATCCCAGCTGATGTACGACAATAGCTTGTGACATGCGGCTTGATTAGCTTCCCATTCAAGCACAATTTCTTTGGAGGGTTCCTGGTGACCGCTTAATCAAAAAGAAGTTTCAGACACTCCTAACTGGTCAAATAGCATTATCCAACGAGCTTGCCCGTCAGCCATTCGATTCATATTTTAAACACGTGAATTAGTGCGCTGGCATCCTGTTGGTTACGTATTTTCCATGTAAACCGTCCCTTAACAATTTTACGTGCCTCCAGGCGCAATAAACAACAAACGCGCTTTTATGGTCAACGACGGAGTTCTTACAGGCATCCACAATACCCATTTCGATACTACAACTTGACTTTCAGCTGCAACGTTGATAAAAATCATAGTTGGGAGAGCAGATCTCACATACTCGTCGCTGTAACGGGCGAGTCTGAGAGTTTTCGTAGTATCATCGGCGATGTACAAGCAGGCTTTATTTCCTTTCTGTCGATGATATATCCTATTGACAAATCCAATTTTGGTACCTTCGGCGTAAATATTACTGTTGCTGTCTGGTACAAGTTTTCGGTCGAGTTTTAAGAAGGCTTCATACTGGACAAAATACAGAGATGTGTCTTGCACTTGTAATTTTATTCGTCCACCACATTCTTTGGGGACTCCAGCTTCATACACGCTTCGATCTCGCAACACAGGCGCTACCATGTCTAACGCATGATAGGGCGCATCGTTGAATTTCACAATCATGAAACTTCAGTTTCCACTTTATGCATCATCCGTTTCATTTCATACCTTTGACTCCATTTTGAGAAGCTGCTCTTCCCATTTCTAGATTTACAATCATCAAATTGGAATTGGCTCGTGCTAAATGTCTTTGAGCAGCTACATTTATGATTTTACCTGTGCAGGCATTGTTGCCGTGGACGAGAACGCAACTGGAACCTTTAGTTTCCACTCTAATCATCGTTTTCGATCTCGAATCGATTGAACGACCAGAGATCCCAGATTTTTCAACCGATCCACATAAACCAAGACCTTCTCCTAACAGTGGTTCTTAATTTGCACCTGCATCCTGCGAATTTTTCTGAGCTGTTTTGCCTCTTAGCCAGTTATTTTTCTTGCTATGTGGGTTCAGGTTATAGTTTTTATGGAAATTCATGTTCAGGTGGACGTTTGTATGGAGGTTCAGGTTCAGGTGAATGCTTGTGTGGGAATATATGGTAGGGGATTTGAGTTCAGGCGGACGTCTTCACCAAGCAAAAAGTGATGCAGGTTGAGATTTCGCCTCCTGAAGTATCATGGTTTCAAGTTCAGGTTTGAGTTCAAGTTCATGTTAGGGGTCGGATTCGGGACGCCGTGGGAAAATTTCACTAGGATATGATCGCCTGTGAATTTTACTTCGTTTCGGTTGAGATGGACGAGTCACCCCGTTTCCTTTTGTGGTGTATTTTACTAGAATTTCTTCATGTTTTCAAATGCTTTAAAGCCCGCTTCTAACATGTTTCCACTCCGGATCTTTAGCAAAATTTATCCACAGTAATCTCCCTAAAAACCATTTATAGTCCGCATCTGTTTTATATGACTTCGATGGCATTTTGATCACGAGCTCTATCTAGATGTGGGGTCTGTAAAGATATGCACGTATGGGATTTTGAAAGGTCCACTATCTTCTTCAATAAAGAAATTAACTGGTGTCTACATCTCTGACTTGTACCCGGGCATTGGCTATGGCATATTCGCAATTCCTTTCTGACGAATTAGTTGAGTACACGATCGTCCCTGGCAACAACACCCACTTCCTCTCAGATGTTTTTTGTCGATTCTAGCTCCATTTAGGTCTTCTTGGAATTTCTTAGTCACCTCTGGCAAGCGTTCAAAAGTCGCCGCGTTTTCTTTGATGCATTTCACTGTCTTGAGGACTGGACTAGGTTGTGTTTATGTTCCCATCATCTTTGCAATTTGTTCCACGGTTTCACGCGGGCTTGATCAGAGGCGCAAACGTTTACTTGAAACCCTCTGTGAGGTCTTCCCGTGCGGATAGCCGCTACTGAAAAATATCTTTGATGCTTTTGAAGGCACCTTCATAGTTACGGAGAAATTTCAGCTGTTTTCAAGAAGCTTTCCGACGTCATTCGGTAAACTGTGATATATCATTGATGGCGGAAAGCAGAGCTTTATCTGGTTTAGTCATTGTAAACATTTATCGCGGTCGTTAAATCTCTTCACACGTTCGTATCCAGACCCGTGCCATACATTTTTCCTACACCAGTAGAGTCGATGGTGAGGTAATTAATCCTACACTCCGAAAGAAATTGCAAGATGGATTGTCAAATGAGGCATCGGTATAACAATAATGGACACGAAACTGTCCGCTATATATGCAGTTATTGGAAGAATAGAACAGTCGTTGAAAATGAAGCGAGTATGCAAAAGTTACCCGTGAGGCCGCCATGATGTGCTGGTTCCTCGTAAACATGCCGACGTGCATCGTGATCAGGCCATTGTGAAACATTTTAACCGCACACTTACCGAGCGATTATTCGGGCATCAGTAAGCGCAGAAAATGTTGATTCACTATCGATCCCGAGAATGGGTGACACACGTGGGGTCGGCATAGCAGCGTTGAACAACGAAATTATACGCACGACCTGGTTAAGAATAGATGGCGCGATTCGGCATAAAATCTTCGTCGCCCACAAAGCGCTATATTCGGTCTAGGACAATCTGGTTGGGTATTTGTATGTCCAGGTTGAGCTGGAAGGGAGGCAACGTCATGCTACTGATCATGTATGGTCCGTCAATGCATATACGATCTGAAACCGAAACAACATTCCGGGGCAGACAAAAATGCTATCATCTATCCCCGCTAAAGAGTGGACTTCATCCACCAGCGTGAGCACTGTGTGAGAGAAATTACAAGTTATTTCCTCAGATTATAAAATTACCGCCAAGGTCTTAGGATGGTGCCCGTACGCGGAAGTTGTGATTCCATCAGGGAAAATCGACTGTTTGGTGTCCAGCTGGAATAAACTCACCATGGTGCAATGATACATGCCCATGCGATGTTTCATCGACTAAAAAAGATTTGCTGCTTGTACGTATTCACATCATTCTTGAAGGTACTCCACGTACAAATTGTGCTTGAGATCTTTCGAACTCGGAAAACTCCCTTGACTTTCTTAATGATTTTGACAGAGCCTCTGGCAAGAACGTTCTGTGGTTCACAGGTAGAACTGCAATTTCCTACCACGATCGGATACATTTTTGGACATGCCTGCACACTTGTCTTTGAATTTTTGCACGACCGTTTGTTGATGTGTTGAACAACGGGTGGTCCTTCGGGTACTCGCTGGTGTAAAAGTCGTCTGCCAATGGTCACATGTCCGCATAGAAGTCATTGGTGGTGATGTGCATCAGCAATGAGTTCTTTTCGGTGTGCATCATTTTGATATTGTCGCCGTAGTATTGGAAGAATAGAACAGTCTTTGAAAATGAAGCGAGTACGCAAAAGTTCGCCGATATTCACAGATCTATATTCATCTGAATTCATTATGATGAAAGTAGTGCCAACTCATGGTATCGCGAAACGCCTTAAAGACACTCGCGATCAGCAACACATCCATTGAGAGGTAGTAAAACCCGTACATGAGCATCTTTGACAGAACTAAAGCGGACGCGCCAATCTAAATGGGTTTTATCAACTTCAGCTTGGAATTCTTGCTGTGTACCGGCAACGAGTATGCCATCGAATTTTTTATGTGACTCGACTGCCAAGTCGGCAAAACAACCGGTATCGTTAGAATTGGTCACTGTCCCGGACAAGGTCGACGCCAATTTTTTTTCTCCAGCTTTTCAATGGTTTTCCGAAACTCGGCATTGTTCATCAGCTTTCTTTACAAATTCTTTGGTGGAAGATGTTCACAGATCTATATTCATCTGAATGTGGATGTTATTGCTGAGTTTCCAGTGCAAATATGGAACCAACGTAGAACATTCGACGAACTTACCCCCGTGGATGCTTCGCATCACGTCCACAAAGGTACACTGAAAATGCGATAGCCACTCGCGGAGCACATATAATCACTGTCAGTATGATGAAGCTTGTCCAGGTATTCCAAGTCAACTTTGAAGATGTATTCAAGATCGCTGTTGCTGTCGTAATTGTTCTGAACGTCCACGTGTGTGGGATCGACCCGTGTTACGTAGTCTCTCATATGGGCATTGACTGCATCTTCGAATTTCCTGTAGGTTGTTTGTTGCCGGGTACACGATGTAACTGTTCGGGAGGGTTTGGTCGTATCCATCCAAGTGCAGATCACATCGAAATCCCGCCATAAATACTATGTTCGACGAAAAATCGTTGATTGATGTAGGGGGTAGTTTAAACTAGATCTTAATTTTCGAAGAAAACGCATTCCAGGCCATTCATTATGATGAAAGTAGTGCCAACTCATGGTATCGCGAAACGCCTTAAAGACACTCGCGATCAGCAACACATCCTTGCGCAGATACAGATTGTTTTTGTCATCTAGATTCCGAACGTAGTCGTTGGGCAGATACCTTCGCGTGACAGTGACAAGTAGAAGGTCTCAGTTTGGTGGCACAGAGTCTCAGAAAACTTTTCTTCTTTCACTCGCTCATGTACTCGTAGGAGCAGATTCCTTTGCGGCTGAGCAAGCCGAACCTTGATCATAAAGTGGTCGTGCGGAAACTTCGCTTCTTACCGTAAGGATGCTTACGCATTTGACAAAGCTGTAATTTACAAACTGCAATGGATCAATGAACTTCAGCTGGTCAGCCGAAACGCCATGTGTGTTTCCATGTTGTCGGGAATGACACATAAAGCCGTGTTCGATGGTGTTGCCATTCGTTGCATAATCAGGTGACCATCCCACATGAGGAAATTATGAAGCACAACCGGAATTCTTATTTTGCTAGGGTGAATTCGCAAATATAGATTGCATGCGCTGTGTTCGGCTCTTCTTTACTGCCAGTGATTAACTTTTCATCGGTGGAGCTGAAAGCTCTCTCACAGATCCAACAATGACTCACCGGGGAAAACTCTCGAATATCATCGCGAATCAATAATTATATCAAAAGGAGATGAAACATGTTTCCACTGTAATCTCCAGTGATCTAATAAACACCTTATCTATATTGGGTGCGCTCGAGCTCGGCCGCGATAGAACATTGGCGGCAAAGTTGTATCGTGGCATCTGAAAACTGTGTAGCAAATTGGAAACCGAAGCTTCAACGGAAACATTCAGACAGTCAAAGTCTGTGTAAATGACATACGAGACTTTCAGCTTCTGATCCACACTGACTCTGATTGTACAATGCGGCTTCTCGCTGACTTCCCTACATTAGAATTCAAGGTTGTCAAGCATCTGTTGGGTGAAACTACATGCATGCAGTGCTGAAATGGAAACTTTCTTCGAAGCTGCTTGCTGTCTTTCTATTCATACGTAGTGGTGCTGCGCCTCTGAACCATCTACGTTTCTAATAACGACAGACCAATTTAAATGCATGAATCTTGGATATGTACATGTTGGAGTAGTCAAATAGGCAGCGTTACCAGGGTTGAGTTCTTCAAACATTTTGAGTAAGGTATTAGATACCTGTACGGGAAATTCTATTTGTCAAATTTTAGTTCACCCATATTCTGTTTGCATTTTTGAGGCTGATCTGAATTGTTGCTCGCTGGGTGCATAGCAGACAAGATTGTTTAGTAGAAACATCGGTTGTTGCGGTTTTCACGTGTACCGCTGCTTGCCGTGGAATATGCTCTGGTATTGGAATAAAACTCAACCCGCGTTATACCTTACACGAGCAAACCTTAACATGAACTTCCACGCCTTTGGAAAGAATTCATCCTGGTCCTTCCAGGGTGTAGGCGTCAAGTCAAACATTTCGAGCGTCGTTGACAAATCTTGTCGATTTGATCCTTGATGGCCTCGGTGTCTCTTCAGTTTAAGATAATAAGGACGCCACTCTGAACCACATGGGTGGTATTTTAACTCCTTCACTGGCTCCCGGAGAGCGGGATGGTAAAGTTCGCACCAGAAACAATGTTTACCTTGAACCCACACACGAGTGGTGTTGAGCAACCTTTCTGCAATATTAATGTGATTCAGGAACGTGTGTTTGAGAGAGTCTTCACTGTGTCTCTCCTTGGCTTGCATGACTGCCCGGCCATCTTCATAATTACCAACACGATTGCTCAATGTTAACTCTAGTACTAGGACCCATTGATGAGTATGCGCAACAACCTCAGATACAATAGTAAATGCGATAAGACGATCGTTCTTGTCATCGGCGAACATACGCGTACTTTTGGCCTGGGTGGCCCTTGAAGGAGTTTTGCTATAAAATTGTACTGCTGTTGCACCATACTGTCTCACGGTCGGACGCGGCACATTTGAATCAAGTCCTAATAGTGCAAGAACATCAGCCTTTTCGTGCATTTGTTGGTAGCCTTATTCGGTGGTCTCGCTCGAATTCCTTGAGCTGATTCACGGTAGGTATGCCCGTAAAATAAAAACATCATCTAAGTGCCTATTCAGTTATGAAGTTTTCTTGCATATTTTTTTATTTTACCAGGATCAGGGACCACAATTCCTTCGATCCTGGATTTTATTTCAGTAACTTAGTTGTCTTTTTCCAGGGCGGTATCATTGGATTTTCACATTCACATCGGCAAGCCTTCGCCGACGCGTGCGATAATACTCAGCTACGGATCCATATGGTCTACCAAACATAAGCAGCGACTTAATTCATATGAGACATTGAAAGCATGGTTGAGAGCCTGTACCACCAACACGTAACACGAGCAAGTGAGATTTGCAGTATTCGTATAAAATCTATAAACTGATTTTATTAACACTGGAACTCCTTTGTTTGTTAATTACTGTACAATACACCACAAACAGTTTTTGCCATCTGGTCCACCCATTTTAACTGATATTGTCAAAATTTCATGACAATGTACTCTGTAGATTCATAAATTCATCACCCAGACTTTAAATTGTAGTTATAAAAATTTTTAATGGGTTGTACGTGAATAAACTTTCTCCATATATCTTTTTTATCTTGTTAAAGCATGTCTGATATTGTAAGCATGATATTGTAAGTCTGAGTGTGTTGGATCATGCTGAATGCATGGTAATTCTGAGTATGGGGAATCATGCTGTATGCATGGTAAGCCTGAGTATGGGGAATCATGCTGTATGCATAGTAAGTCTGAGTATGGGGAATCATGCTGTATGCATGGTAAGCCTGAGTATGGGGAATCATGCTGTATGCATAGTAAGTCTGAGTATGGGGAATCATGCTGTATGCATTGTAAGTCTGAGTATGGGGAATCATGCTGTATGCATTGTAAGTCTAAGTATGGGGAATCATGCTGTATGCATGGTAAGTCTGAGTATGGGGGATCATGCTGTATGCATGGTGAGTATGGGTCTGTGGGATAATACTGCATGCATGGTAATTCTGAGTATGGGGAATCATGCTGTATGCATGGTAAGCCTGAGTATGGGGAATCATGCTGTATGCATAGTAAGTCTGAGTATGGGGAATCATGCTGTATGCATTGTAAGTCTGAGTATGGGGAATCATGCTGTATGCATGGTAAGCCTGAGTATGGGGAATCATGCTATATGCATAGTAAGTCTGAGTATGGGGAATCATGATGTATGCATTGTAAGTCTGAGTATGGGGAATCATGCTGTATGCATGGTAAGTCTGAGTATGGGGAATCATGCTATATGCATTGTAAGTCTGAGTATGGGGGATCATGCTGTATGCATGGTGAGTATGAGTCTGTGGGATAATACTGTATGCATGGTAATTCTGAGTATGGGGAAATGATACTGTATGCATGGTAAGCCTGAGTATGGGGAATCATGCTGTATGCATAGTAAGCCTGAGTATGGGGAATCATGCTGTATGCATTGTAAGTCTGAGTGTGTTGGATTATGCTGTATGCATGGTAATTCTGAGTATGGGGAATCATGCTGTATGCATGGTAAGCCTGAGTATGGGGAATCATGCTGTATGCATTGTAAATCTGAGTATGGGGAATCATGCTATATGCATAGTAAGTCTGAGTATGAGGAATCATGCTGTATGCATTGTAAGTCTGAGTATGGGGAATCATGCTATATGCATAGTAAGTCTGAGTATGAGGAATCATGCTGTATGCATTGTAAGTCTGAGTATGGGGAATCATGCTGTATGTATGGTTAGCCTGGGCATAGGGGATCATGCTGAATGCATGGTAAGTCTGAGTATGGGGGATCATGCTGTATGCATGGTGAGTATGAGTCTGTGGGATAATACTATATGCATAGTAAGTCTGAGTATGGGAGAATCATATTGCATGTATGGTAAGCCTGAGTATGGGGAAATGATACTGTATGCATGGTAAGTCTGAGTATGGGGAAATCATACTGTATGCATGGTAAGTCTGAGTATGGGGAAATGATATTGTATGCATGGTAAGTCTGAGTATGGGGAAATGATACTGTATGCATGGCAAGTCTGAGTATGGGGAAATGATACTGTATGCATGGTAAGTCTGAGTATGGGGAAATCATACTGTATGCATGGTAAGTCTGAGTACGGGGAAATGATACTGTATGCATGGTAAGTCTGAGTATGGGAGAATCATACTGTATGCATGGTAAGTCTGAGTATGGGAATCATGGTGTGTTGCAGGAGAAGGATAAGTAGTACTGCTTTGTTAGTTTCTGAAACCTGGAATCCATTAATTCATCAAGTTTATTTAATTTTGGTATAATCGTATTAATGACATTTTTGAAAGGTGTTTCAATATCCTCAGGACTGAATCAGAATATATGCCATCCACATTCCCTTTAATTTTATTCATTATCTCAGAGACAAAGCTTGTTGCATTGTACTTTTTATTTTGTTTCGTGGTGTAGTTATACTCAAGTTCAAAGTTTTACCCTTTATTATTTTAGAACTGCTGAATGACTCGAGTGTATTGTTTGGTAGAAATATTGAAGAATTGCTAGCACAGTTATCGAACTGCTAAATGACTCGATTTTATTATTTCATAAAAATTACGAGTTTAAGATTTGTTGCTATATTTATAAAACTATTGAAACATTCAAAGGTGTTATTTCACAGAAATTAAAGAAAGAACTAATACACCAGTAAATTTAAAACATCACGATCTTCAGCCACACAATATTTGATCACAATGGTTTTTGTTATATACCCTAGCACGGCTGGTGAACTAGCAAAAGGTTTCAAACAATATTATAAATGATAAAGGGGAGATAAATATGTAAGTGTAGTGGTTAGGACTATACGAGTTACTTCTTTTGTTTCTAGTTTAAATATTGCTGAGCTTGGCTCTGCTGGTTGGTCACAGCGAGGAAGACATAAAACTTTATGCATATTATTACGATAAAAGTACCTTTTGATTGGTTTCAACAACACTTTTAAGACAGTATTTTGCTTTCTCACGCCAGTGAAATGGTTGCTAGTTACATTTTTCCAATGACACACGGAGGTAGTCAATCCCGACTGGTTTGGGCGTCTAACGAAGTGGAAAAGGTATGCCTTTTCCAGACACATAATCTGTTTAAATAATTCAATGACTTCGATACCTTATGTGTCAGAGAGAAAGACAATCAATGTATATGATCTACACAAATGTGGACAAAACTGTAGCTATGTTACTTGGTACTGTGACAAGATCCTCACTATGAAAGCTGTTAAAAAGTGAATTCTTTCATCTGTAAACATAATGTGCAAATACATCACGGAGTTGCTGCAATGCATGTTACTTATCATAGGTTTCAGAAATAAAAAGGCTTTGAGAAACCAAGATTCTCTCTACGCTTTTTGCACGCCAAGTCTCCTAGGTGTATATATATTTTACCTAAGGAACACCAACAAACGTAGTGCAATTAAATAGTCGATCATGGTATATCCGACATAGCTATGGATACGAACAATTTAAATACTCCTTGGATCTTTAACCAGGTAGTTTTTGCGTCAACATGCTGTATAAAATTGTTTTTCTTTATGTCATCTTCCTCATGAGATCCTCATCAATTACTTTAACTCTTTTGTTTTTTGCAAAATGAAGAATCTGTTCAAATCAGATTCTTTGTACTGCACTTTTTTTTGAAAAAAGCTGTCTATTTCTTCCCTCAGAAGTTTTAACCCAGATAATAGATTGTACGCTTGTTCAAGTCAGACTCTTTAACTTTGACAAGATATTCGTTTACGTTTGTCTGCAACTTTAATTTGCCGAAACTACTCTTGTTGTTTATCTTCTCTTTATATTATTGCAGTCAAAGGCTTTCGTAAAGAGCTACATTCTTTATTATTTTCAGGATATTTGATTTTCGCGTCATTGGTTATATTCCAAATTAGAGCTGAATACGACATAAAATTTTGTACCGAGGTATACCGCAGTATTTCGGAACGTACCGCGATACGTACCTTAGTATCCTACAATTATATTAAGTTCTAACAATTATATGTACTGGGGTTGGGGCCTGACACTTTTTTGTTTAATTTTCTTCTGTCAATAGTCGGAAGAAATATCTTGCTCTGATTTATAGCAAAATAACATTATATTTTAGCCATAACAGTATTTGCAAAATTATGAATTATCTTAAGATTAAAAGAAAATAAAATATTTCAGCGGAAAAGAAAATCACAGCCCCGCCCACCCCCACCCCCAATTAAATAGTCAGTACTTTATACTAGATGAATTTACTATGTGTATGTTAATTGCTGCATACGTTGTAATCTAAAACCTGAAACTAAAGTGAGATGATTAAACGTACAATATGGCTGATACGGTGAAAGACGTGTTGATATAAGAGAGCCCGTTGATAAAAAGTGTTGAAACTGAAGCCTAAAATGTTCTAGCTACACTGTCGATATAATAGGCAGGGAAATCCTGAGAGGGCGACTAAACATAAAACACACTCAAGAAACGTGAACATATTTAATGGACTTGAGAAATTATGCAAAGCTCGGACAGAAAAACATGTGTGCCAGTTCTAAATCGTATGATGATTCGCAATCTTACAAAAGAATACATATACTTAACACATTCATATACGCTTGTAAACACTTAAAACATGATTGCGGAGTGGGGGGTGGGGGAGGGGCCGAAATTTTTCGGAAAGTTGGATTTTGCCCCAGTGTGTTTCACAATATTCCATATCGCCACCGCGTTCGCATACGTGACACGTGTCGAAGATGTGATTAACGGATTATGAATATAAATATATTTGTAACTTTTTACCATTAATGTCGGACAGATACAACATTTGTGTTAAAAAGTATAATTTTCGAAACTATTTTGTCATGGATAATGAAAACACGCTGTTAATATAATTAAAGTGGTTACAAAATTCTTTGGGAATTTCCGTACCGGTAATATCGCGCACCTCTATTCCAAATGTCCCTTGCAGTGCAAGGACAAGGAGGATATCATTCAGGCATAGTAGTAAAGTAAGGTAAGGTTCCTCTCTCAGAGACCCCCTACCCCCCCCCAAACGTTATACGTTAAAATTTTTGTCAGCAGCCTTTTTTTTTAGCTCAAAATGATGACTTTCATATTTCTGACAAAATATGTTTTGTCGGGGTAGGGAGTCTCTGAGATAGGAACAACTTACCTTACTTTACTACTATTACAGCCCCTATACTTATTACCCCAAAAAATAGTGTCTTTAACCTCTAGAAATTTCATATCAAACAATGAAATATTATATATAATGTCCTTCTGTCAATCAAAGAGACATGTTGGATTTGATCTGACAAACAAATTTTGTAAGAGATTTAATTCGATTAGGGCAGCCTCAAGCTATACTGGTATAAAAACTAAAATAATAAGCGATTGTATTAAAAAAGTTGGATATTATATCACCAAAATATGGATCAATATGGTTATTCGCGACTGAAAATGATATGAGAATAGTAGGTTGGGCAGATGATGTGATGACATTTATTGACAATATAGTTGATATTTTATTTGATAATGATATTTCTAAAGCTATAAATATTTGTTTAAAATTAAACATCTACTGTTGTAACCCATATTTTATGATAATCTTTTTCATATATGCTGACTCTCATTGGTAGGATATCTGTTAACATACTGTCAGTAATACGAAACTCGCGTATTAAATCGTCCATATCATATTTTATACCACGCAAATAAGATCGTATTTGACAAGTAATTTTTTATAGGTGTTACTTGCTGTTTTACAAGCATTTTTTTTAGTCGCAAGACGAGGCTCAATTTTTTTACACGCTGTTGCAAGAGAAACACCGACACCAGATATTATTAACAAAAACGGGTTTAATGATGCTCCACTTGAGATTATACCAGAACTAGTCATTAACAATGGCAAATATGATATTACTCGAAATATTCTACGGTAGTATTTATAACATTCTTTTACACACCAGAGGTTTTTATGATAAAATTTATAATATTTTACTAGCGCGTCAACATCTTGTTTTGGGATTTCTTCTGATATGTGATTGAAATCGATGACATGTTTTTTCATTATACAATTTTTTTTTACACAAAACCAAAAGTTCTAGCACCAACAATCGAATCAAGAAACTCGCGGAATTTATTATTTTTAGGATCAGCTATAAACTCTCTGTATATGTCATAAACATCTGACGAAGTATTTTTATATCGTTCATCTGTTAGTACATATTGTTTCCTTAACCAAGCATACGAATCAAAACTACTTCCTACTTCACTCTCATACAAATCTGTTTTATTCACCAAATTACTGTAATCGATTTCTGTTTCATCAATATACCCTAAAACTAAGCTCAACTGATCTAACGTGAAATGTTTGAGAACAAGATGTTGTCTGATAATTGCATATGCGACTACGAAATTTGCTAGCATTAATTTCTTAAGCTTATCTAGGTCAATTGTAAGAAGACCAACAGCAGAAGCTACTTTTAACATTAATTTTTCATATGGTTTTGTGAGTATGGTTTTAACTTTGTTGTAATAATTCCGTAATGACAATTGTCTAGAGTATTGTAATGATGGGAATGGAACATCATCTTCTTCACTTATGTCGTAATAAGAATCAGACTTTACTTCCAACTTTGCTTGATCGACTAATTCAAAAAACGTTTCTCGCTCATCATCATTAAAATTACTAATTTCATCGTCTAAAGTTTTGATTATCTTTAGAGACTTGTTAACAATAATCGGATCAAATTCTGGGTCTTTTTTTACGTATCATTGGCAAAACTGCGTTTGCGTACACTTCAATAATTAACTCTGCGTCTGACGTCATAGTAACGATTTTGACCAAGGTTTCTTTGTCATTGTAGTACATACCGAGATGTTTAAAAATATGTCGTTTTGAAAAACTATCATATACATTTTTGTTTCTTTTTATTTTTATTTTCTTAGTTTCCGCTAGTTTGTCAAGACGAGTATGATTTTCGTTTATTTGTCTTTCTTCCAATGTTCTTCCACTATAAAATCGTGCTTTTATTAAGTCTGATTTTATTATCAAATCTATGTTATACCAATCAAGCTCTAGTAATATTTTTTTAAATATAATTTCAACTTGTTTTTGTTCTTCTAGACAATCGTCAGGAAGACAGTATCTGCTTATAATGTCAAAGTTTTCTATTGCTTTTCTCAGTTGTGGTCCTCGCATATGCATAACGCGAATAAAATTATAAACATAATCTGACGCTATAAGTCTGTCTAATGATTCGATGCCAAGTTTTTGCAAACCTTGTAACTCTTTTGCTATGTCATTAACAGCTCCAACATCTATTTTAGGGTTAAAAATATTATCATAAAATTCTTTCGCAACAGTTATAATTGGTGGTTCTGACATTATTTTAAAGCATTAGATTAAATTTGATCATCAAGTGTATATATTTGAAATGCAGTCAGTCCTGGAAACGGACGTTCAGCAGCGATAACATAAATTCGAAAATACAAGTACTTGTT
The DNA here is from genome assembly GCA_016617855.1 of Megalonaias nervosa. Classification (NCBI taxonomy): domain Eukaryota; kingdom Metazoa; phylum Mollusca; class Bivalvia; order Unionida; family Unionidae; genus Megalonaias; species Megalonaias nervosa. Next base: position 18,636 of record JAECUM010014097.1, on the reverse strand, counting down.
AACAGTGTTTTCAGTCGGAATCGTAAAATATTGTGTTGTCGTAATATACGTGTCTGTTGTGCTATACAATGTTGTCCAATTAATATCATCATTTGATCCTTCTAATTTCCAATCATAAATTCGACCAACGCTAGGATTTAATCGGCCTCGGAAATGAAATTGCCAAATAGCAGCTGCAGTGGGACATTTAATTTTGATCCAAAAATTTTCAATTTCTCCTTTAGTCGTCCATTCTTGTCTATCAGAGAAAGCGTAATGAGGATAATTTTCAGGATAATATGCTGATGCGTTTACTTCAAACCCAACTCGATTGTCAGTTGCCTTAAACAATATTGGAATATACCCAACATTATTTTTGGTTCGTTTTACAATACTAAACAAACTGTCAACATACGCTTTATTTGTCAGATCGTTAGGGTTAACTGGAACGTATGTCGTCATTATCTTGTTGGCTTTCATATTTATGTTATCTGACATTGGTCCACCGGATTTCTTAAAATATGGGGTAAGTTCATCTTTTAACTGAGCATAACTAATAGCATCAGTGTTATCAGATGGTGGGGTTATTGGTAATCCAGTTATTTTTTAATTTAACTTGGACAGGTCAACTGTCATTGTATCGCCGGCTTTCTTAAGCTTATTATCGTCAACAGATTTTAGTTGTGCATAACTTACAGCTTGTGTTTGATTTAAGTTTTCTGGCGGATATACAATCTCCAAATTTATAAAAAATTTTCCTGACATATTGATGTTACCTGTAACTGTCCCACCTATTTTATCAAGTTTGTTATCATCAACATACTTTAACTGCAAATAACTTACCGCTTGAGTTTGATTTAAGTTTGCTGGTGGATACCTGGTCTCTAAATTTATAATTTTTTCCCCTGACATATCTAAGTTACCGCGTAAAGTTCCTCCTGTCAATGATAGTTTATTATTGTCGACTAATTTAAGTTGTGCATAACTAACAGCTTGTGTATTAACGACATTTATTGGCGGATAATCTGTTTCTAAATCTAGTACTCGTTGATTTGACATAAACAAGTTTCCCGTCATTGTGTCGCCGGATTTTTTTTAGATAGCCTGATAAATCAACCTTACCGTCTGTTATTGTTGTACTTTCAGCCGATGAATCTCCTACTAATGTTCCAAATTTTGTATAATAGCTCATTATTTATTTATCGTCTGACAATTTTTTTATATAGCATAAAATTGAATAACAATAATGGCAAAATCATCGATATTAAATTTTGATATAGAGCGGTTGGTGAAACATAAACATAACAATGAACTTCCAGATTGTCATTATCTTATTGTTGGAAGAACTGGATCGGGAAAAACAAACTTGCTTATGAATTTACTTCTAGGAGATAATTTTAACTACGATCGCGTTTATATTTACACGATTAACCCACAGCAAGATAAGTACGAGCTACTTAACAATTATAATAACAAACTTCGTGATGATCTTGAGGCCGGCGAAGATTTTTTTATTATCAAACAACCAGAAGAACTCGTTCCAGTTAATCAACTTGATTCGTCCGAACACAAGATAGTTGTTTTTGATGATTTTCCACTAAACAATGAAGAAATGAATAAAATAAGATCATATTTTTCACTGTCGCGAAATAAGAAATGTAATTCTATTTATCTCGCCCAAGGTTTTTATAATGTTGACAGATTTATTAGGCGAAATACTGGTTGTTTTATATTATTTCCAGGACTTGATAATGTTGACGTTAGAAATATCGCGAACGAGCAATGTGGCGATGTAACAAAAGATAAATTTATTGAATTATATCATCAAGCAACGGCAAATAAATATGACTTTTTTTGTTTGATAAACTAACAAATGATACGAGTAAAATGTTTCGATGTTGTATTGAAAAATATCTACAATAATTTTTATACAAAATAGTATATAATTAATGGAAAGACAAGCAAAGTACAGAAAACATATAGAAAATCTAAAATAACTTGCACAGTCTCAGGCAAAATTTAAGCAGCAAGTACAGCAGGCACGACATGGCCAAGTGGTTGCAGCAGAAACAACAGCCGCCGCTCTCAAACCAGTTACTAAGGCTTTACTTGGAAAACAACCTGAAACTAAACCATTATCAGAAGAAGAATTTAAAAAATTACAAGAAAAAGGTTTACTCGGACTAGTTAAAGAACAACAAGAAGCAGCTGCTGGAAGAATTATTGCTAGATCTGATGTGGAGAGAAAAAGATTAGCTGAGGAACTTACAGCGCATATAGCTAATCCTGTTGCAAGACAAGCTGAAATAGATCGGCTAATAAATGATTCACTAGCGCTTCAACAAAGATTAGCAGAAGCAGCAGTACTTGGACCGATTGAAAGAAGGTTAGAACAAAAAATGAAAAAATCAGAAGAAATGTTAGAAGATATTTTTGCTAGAGAAAGAACTAAAAAAAGAAGCATGGAGAAAAGAACATGGATTAGATGTTCAAGACAAAGAAAGATTTGACCTTAATTTAGAAAATATAAATAACAGAATAAAAGATCATGAGTATGAAAAATTTAATGAAAAATATAATTTTAAAAAAGTGAGAGTGCGAGATGTTAAAAAAGCTGATTACAAATCCGAAGAAAAAATTAAAGAGCTAGAAAAAATAAAAGAAGAAAGTAAGATACATCTTAACGATGCAAAACTAGAAAATGAAAACTACTACAGCAGTATTGACAGATATCGACATTGGATTATTGCTGATCTTTATATCAAAGTTATTAGTAGAATAAAAGAAAACCGATACGAAGATGTTAAACATAGTTTGAGTACCGAGGCAAAGAAACTAGATGAACAACGTATGAAGTCTGAAACAGTTGTTCCAAAGGATATGGATCCTATTGAAAGGCAAACTGAATTAAGTCGATTGGTTGATGATTATAAAGAACTTGATAGAAGGCTAGCTGAAAAAACAGGAACTGGAGTTAGCATATTTTCATCAGTTACTGAAATGATAGGCAGATTAATGCTATTGATATCATCAAAAGAAGCTGGAAATGTTGGTGCTGAAATTGACAATGAAATTATTGACATACTTGATAATTTGAGATCAGAAAATTTATTAACATCTGACGAATACAAAACTTTACACCTTGATTTGATACAAATCGCGGCGATTTAATTTTATAAATTTGTGTAATGATTTAATATAACAATTTTATATAAAAAAAATGTCAGCAACATTATTACTAGACTCTTGTCAATCTGATAAAGATAGCGCAAATTTTTCTGTAAAGTATATTTCGCCAATAGAACTAGATCGTGAGAAACAATACGAAATTGGACTAATTTCCTGTACTTGCTTGCATTCTATGGCTAACGTAAAAAATGGAGTAAACGATGAATTTGAATTCACTACTCCCAGTATAGATACTCCATTTACGACATGGAAAACATTTAAAATTCCACAAGGAGCTTATAATATTAACGATCTAAAAAAAAAATAAAAGAACTTATAACAAAAAATGAAGGTAAAGCTGATAATTTTGAGCTTAAACCAAATTATAATACGTTACGCGCTAGAATGATATTGAAAGATATATTTGTTCATCTAGACAGACCAAAAAGTATGCACCACTGATAGGATTTGATTATTTGATATATTCTGCTTTTGCTGAAAATGTTGTTACGTATGACGTTGAAAATCCAGTAAATATAACTGACGTAAACACAATATTAGGAAATTGCTCTATTGCATCTGGTTCTTATTCAACCTTAGGTAGTAAAGGACAAACGATATATAGTTTTTCACCAGATGTTCCACCTGGTTTTTTGATGCAAATTAATCCACGTCAGGTTATTTATTATCCGTTAAACGTTGAAAATCAAATAACAGAAGTAAATATGCAATTGACAGATCAGTCTGGAAGACAGCTGGATCTGAATAATGAAATTGTTACTTATTATTTACACTTACGCGAACATAAGTAAACATATTTTCTAAGAAAAGCTAAAAGATTTTTAGCAATGCGAAAGATTTGACAATAAAATTATGCAACCTCAGATATAATGAAACAGACAAAAAAAGTTTGGCGATTTAATTTTATGAAAAATATAATAATAAATGTCAGCAACATTATTACTAGACTCTAGCCAATCTGATAAAGCTGATGTACAATTTGTCATAAAAAAAAAACTTGCACTATGGATGCCAAGAATAACTCCGTCTATCACTAAAATGGCGGAATTAAATGATATGCTGGAAAAACACACAAACAGAATTTATTTTCAGCAACATAAAATATATCAAACAGCAGTTCCGAATACCACAGACTACACATGGCGAGTTACAACAACATCAAGTGAACAAAAGCCACGGCAATTATTTGTTGTATTTCAGAGACAAGTTCGACGTAATAACCAACAACAAAATAATGCGATATTTGATAGCGCTGATGTTAGACGAATATATGCTAGAATAAATTCAAAGCAATATCCAGAACGAGCGATAGAATGCAATTTTACAGATGATGAGAATAAAACATTACTCGACCGTACATGTACCTGTTCGACGCACTGCAAAAATATTAAGATGTTGGTTGTTGTTGTTGTTGTTGTAGGGTTTAACGCCATTTTTCTGCACAAGACAGGCTATACATGGTGGCCAGTATAATTGGTGGAGGAAGAACCCTGGAAAACCCCGGGAAGAACCACCGACCCACGAGAAGCTACTGGCAGGCTTTCTCACGTGCCCACGTTAGCCGAACCTGAGACTCGAACTCACGCAGACAGAGGGGAGATGGCAGTGATCCGTAACGGTGAGCGCTTTAGACCACTCGGCCACTCGGGGCCCCTCAAGATGTTGGAGATGGATCTCAGATATCAGTAGAGGAATTTCGTACACTTTATCCAATATTTTATTTCGATGTTAGTAAACATAGCGAGCGAGCTGTAGACAGCACAGCTGATATTGAAATTACTTGGACACTAGGAGACGTTCCAGCTGCACCATTTTATGTATATGCGTTAGTAATAAGCGATAGATTTGTTACAATTGACTCTGTCGGAGGCAAAATGTCAGTACAAGTTTAATATGTAACTTTAATATAAGATGACAAAATATATTGTAAAAGAAATATATTTAACTGATGGTCAAGTTAAAAAATTAGCAGCTGCTGTTGCAAAACAGAGGCAGGTTTCATTAAAGGTAAACCCTAACACCTTAGGTACTTTAACAAATTAATGTTAACCAAAAAACAAGTAAATAAATACGAGCGCATAAAACCTTTTGTTTTAAATTTAAGTGCTGCACAAATAACTGCAATGTCAAAAACAAGGTGGTTTCTTTGGTCCGGCACTATCTGTAATGGCCAGAACGTTAAAACCTAAAATTTTGCCAGTGTTAGGTACATTAGGATTAGCAGCAGCGTCTGGAGCAGTATCTGGCGCAACGAAAAAGGCAGCTGAAGGTCATGGAATCGTTCGCGGCAGTGGTATAAAGAAAATTTTCGTATGAATGTCGATGGTAATAATTTTATGTGACTGATAAATATAATGCCAAAACGAAAAACAGCAAAAAGAAAGACGACGAAAAAAAAGACACGACAGAGGCGAAAAGGTGGATTTATTCCAATAGCCCCGTTACTAGCAGGATTGGCGGGAAGTCTATTGCCAAATCTGTTAGGAGTAGGACGAGGACTAATGTTGCCAGGAACAAGGAGATAAAGTCTGCGTTAAGTAATTTTGATATACTTGATAAACTAAAAAAAGTAAAAAAATTTAGTGGAGTTTATTCTAAAGATGAACTTATGGCGATTCCACCGACGCCAGGTTCATGCGTTATAAATATACAAGATTTTAATGACGGATCTGGCACACATTGGGTAGCTGTTTTTGATAACAATTATTTTGACTCGTTCGGAATTCCACCAAGTGACGCAGTAAAAAATATATGAGTAAAATTCAAGATACGAAGTCTCTAGAGACGAAGTTTCTTACGAAAATAATAAATTATTCGTCTAATCAAATTCAACCAGTTGGAACTTCCGCTTGTGGATATTATTGCGTGATGTTCACTAAACAGATGACCGAAAATCCAGATTTTTTAAAGTTTATTTTACAATTTCACAAACAACCTTCTCACGCTAATGATGAGATTGCATTAAATTTTATCTAAACTCACTGATATACAGTGTCAACATATTGTCTCAAGTGTAAAACTAAAACAGAAAATAAAGATGAAAAAACAGAAAAAACAAAAAATAATAGATTAATGCTGAAAAGTATTTGTGCAATCTGTGGAAAAAGAAAAAGTATGTTTTTACCAAAAACAAAGTTGTCCGGAGCGGGTTATCCAGAAATTATTTTAGTAGACGACTGAAAAATTTGTCAGTTATAAAATAAATAATGACATGCGAGTGTGATTGTGATAGAGATTTATGTCTCGAGCAAAATAAAATTGTTACATATTGTCAGAAATGCAAAAACAGAGAAATAATTGGAACAGGTATAGATATACATTAATTTATTGGAAAATTGCCGAAACCAAAAGGCGGTTGAACATTGCCAGGCCATAAATATACTGGACCTTATAATCCTCTTGATAAACAACTTGACGAAAACGATAATCCACTGCCAGGACAAGAGCCTTACAATCAAGTTGACGCAATAGCAATGCGTCATGATATTTGCTACAGAGATATTGAACTTCCAGACAGCGAACAGAATAAACACAGCTGCGATAAAATAATGTTAGACGAACTTCGTGATATGAAACCTGTAAATATGCGAGAACGTGTTGACCGAAGGCTGGTCCAGGGTTTTATTGGAGCAAAATATAAATTAGGTCTCGGAAAAGAATTATATGATGATCTTGCCTTAGAGCTGCATAGACCTAAAAAAAAAAAAAAAGGTTCAGCGACGTAATGTTGTCGCAAATGCCGTTGATGACATCTGGGCGATAGATTTGGTTGATATCTCAAATCTAGCTCAGTTTAACGTTGGCGCCGATGGCGTTCCAAAGAGATATCTTTTTAATGTTGTAGATGTTTTTAGCAAATACGCGTTTAGTATACCCGTTTCGGATAAAACAGGAACATAGATGACTGATGTGCTAAAACAAATTATTGTTAACACAGAAAGAAAATCAAATAGAATCTGGACTGATCATGGAGCGGAGTTTTTTTAATAAAAAATTTGAACAGTTTTTAGAGCAAAATAATATTAAAAAATATGTTACAGGAAATGAGGGAAAAAGTGTCATCTTTGAAAGATTTAATCGCACGCTCAACGAAAAAATCCACAAATATTTGACAGCTAAAAATACGAATAAATATATTGACAATTTACAGAAAATTGTTGACCAGTATAATAACACGAAACACAGATTCATTTCGCTAGGCAAAAATAAAATGTCGCCAAACGACGCGATTGCAAATCCAATATTAGCAAACGAAAATATGTACCGCAGACATAAATTTAAAGTTGGTGATAAAGTTAGAATTTCTTTGACGGAAAAAAATTTGAAAAAGGATATACTCATAGTTGGAGCGAAGAAGTATTTGTTGTTGATAAAGTACTTTTAAAAATACCAGTTACATACTCGTTGAAAGATTTATTAGGTGAGTCTATAACTGGCAGTTTTTACGAGCAAGAACTTCAGAAAGCAGAACAAGATATATTTGTTATTGAAAAAGTTATTAAAAAGCGCGGCAACAAAAGTTTAGTCAAATGGCGTGGATATGGCGATAAATTTAATAGCTGAGTACTAACTAAGTCGATTTCATCGACTGAATAATATTATTATAAATTTTTTCGTATTTTATTAATACTGATTTACATTTTACTGGTTTACATAAAGGAATTAAATGTAATTTTCTTGCGTCATCAACTGGCATTAAATTAAATATTTTAACAAAAATAAAATCGTATTTTATATTTCTTTGTTGTCCAGCTATTTTTGACGTTTAAAAGAGTTTTATAAATTGCCAAAATATTTGATGCTCGGCAACAGTAAAATTAAATTTTATTATATTTTTTAGCAATATGGTACTTAACATCATATCGCCCAATTGTTGGTCTGCTTAAAATTTTTTTACTAACAACAACATCATCTTCGTCGTCGTCACAGTTATGCAAAATGTCTTTTTCAGTATAACCAGCAAATCTATCGTTAGTAATATTTTCTAAAACTTGAAACTGGAAAAAAATCTCCCGAATTTTGTTTAGTCAGTCTCTCAATTAAGTTCATTATTATAATAATCTTTTGTCTAATTAATAAATAATAAGATGTTCGGAGAAATAAAATATCATCAAAAAGTTAATATATTAAATCATAAAGAATTAGCTGAGGCAATTCGGAATTGTTTGTTGGAACATAGTTTTTATTTTGTTGATGTTATGATAACATTAGGCGAATCTGACAAATTTTTATTAACAGCAGCTGACAAAATAAAACTCGATACAAATAAAATGATGACATTACGATTTAATCGCGACGATGTCATGGAATTTAGTCATAATTGACTCACTCGAAATGATATAGAAAATATCATTAGTTATCGTATTTAAAACTAAATCTATCAAATGTCAACATTGACGTTGCTGATTTTGTTACATTATCAGCTACAAATTTTACTGCACGTTTATTAATTTTATGATATTTTGCCACAGATGCCATTGATCTAAATTTCATTTCTTCTCTAGTTTCTAAATTTATTGAAATAACTGATCTTTTTGGATTTTTAAAATTAGAACCGTCATAACCAGCTCCACGTTTGGCGTTTTCTTTTGGCGTAACCAAATCTAAATTTTCCAAACAATTATCTTTTTTAATACCATTTTTATGATCAACGACTAAACCATAAAGTATTAGTCCGTTAAAAGTTTCAAATACAAAACGGTGTGACATATAACCAACAAAATCAGTTTTAGTTCCACGTACATTAATATTAAGATATCCATTTTTATCTAAATTTCCAACAACTTTTTTTGTTTTCTATTTCGTATAATTCCTCTATCATTTGCCTCGTATAAATCAAATACTGGGTGAGGTTGAAATTCATTTTGTAAATCTAAATTTTCAATATTATCATCAGCAATTGCGCCATTTTTTTTCTATATACTCGTTGTCCTTCTGGAATATCACCGCGAAACAAAGTATAAATAAAATCTTTTTTAAACATTTCAATTCTTTCTGCATTATCTCCTTTACTGAAATTAACATACCAGCTGGTGTTGATGATATGCCAACAGATGTTTTAGATTTTATATTGATAACAGAACCAAGTGCATTTGCAGCGTATAAGTTGTATTTCGGATGTACATGATAAAATTCTTGCTCTTCCGCTGTCATTTCGATATATCTCAAAATTTCTGTCATTATACTATAAGATTTTTCATATCTCTAATTAGGAATCTTATAAAACTCAATTAAATATAAAATATTACTATATATATAATGTTAAAATTGCGAGATATTGCTAAAAAGAACATTATCAAATCAGAAAAAATTGCTTCAGCATTTTCTGGTTACGATAACAGTTATAAACTTGATGATCAAAAAATTTTAGCAAATTTTAGCTCCACAAATTTATTTCATCTTTTACAACCAGTTATATCAGAAGAACTTGCGGCTCATAAAAGTATCAAACTTATAGTCCAATATCATACAATTTTATCAAAGTTACACGCAGTTGAAGATATACTTGATGTAATTTTTGAAACAAAAAGTTTTGACAGCGAAATTTCGGAACCATATTTAACAGCAAAATCGAGAAAAATATTAACTGGAACAAACATTGCCATGGTCGCCGATGAAATACATCAAGAAATAAACAAAAAATTAGAAGAATTTACTTCATCGGGATCAGGTTGGAAATTTGAAATGATAAAAGAATTTTTATTTCACACAGCAAAATATAACGTACTTCGCGGTAGTTTGTACGTCGATCTCCCTCAAAAAATTAAAAACAAAAAATGCTGTATTCATGTCAAAAACAATGATGACAAATGTATACAATGGTCTATTCTTTCTGCGATGTTTCCAAAAGAAAAAAATGCTGATCGAGTTAACAAGTATTTTCCATACAAAGACGAACTAAATTTTTTAGGAATAACATTTCCAGTAGCAGCAAATCATATACCAAAGTTTGAAAAACAAAACAGTATCTCAGCAAATGTTTTCGGGCTAGATGAGCAAGAAAACGTTTACCCGAGATATATCTCAGAAAATGCTACACAAAATACAATAAATTTATTATTTTATCGGGGACATTATTGTTGGATAAAAAACTTTAACGGCCTAGTTGGCAGACAGTACAGTAAAAATAAAAATAAAAAATATTCCTGCTACCGTTGTTTACAAGGTTTTTCTAACGATAAAAGACTGCAGGAGCTCTCAAATACTGTGTCAATGTTCAAAGAATAAGTATGCCTAGCGAAAAAGAAAAAATATTAAAATTTAAAAATTATAATCATAAACTAAATATTCCTTTTGTTATTTACGCTGATTTCGAGTGTCTACTCGTTCCTGTGGTTGGAACAGAAAATAATCCGAATAAATCCAGTACTAGAAAAATACAACAGCATATTCCTTGCGGAGTAGCTTATAAAGTAGTTTGTTGAGCTAAAGATAAATTTTCAACTCCGATAAAGTTATATAGAGGCGAAAATCCTGCCGTATGGCTATTAAAAAATTTAATAGACGAAGTTAATAAAATTTCTAACAGATTACTTAAAACAGCTCCGATGAAAATAACGTCTAAACAACAACTCGATTTCGATGAGGCAGTTAATTGTCACATTTGTGAAAAGTTACTGGTGGATTCCAACGAAGTCCGTGATAAGGTGCGAGATCATTGTCATTTGACCGGCCAATATCGTGGAGCAGCTCATAACAGCTGTAATTTAAAATTTCATGCTCCAGATTTTATTCCTGTAGTTTTACATAACTTTCGTGGCTATGACAGTCATATCATTGTAGAAGCTTTTGGTGATGAAAATATTAAAGCTAAACTAAAATTAAATAACGTAATAAAATGTATTCTAAATAATTTTGAAAAGTATATGTCGGTGACGCTCGGTAAATTACGTTTTATTGACAGTCTGCAATTTATGGCAGCATCATTAGATGAGCTTCTTAAAGGTTGTAGCAATTTCGCTAACCTAAAAAGTTGCTTCGGTGAAAACTATATCAATTTGACAAAAAATGATATCTTTCCTTACGAGTATCTCGACGACTGAGCAGATTTAATGAAACTTCTCTGCCCGGCAAAGATAAATTTTACTCGCAACTCAAAAACGAAAACATAACAGATGACGAATACAAATATGCACAAGATATTTGGAATCAATTTAGTTGTAAAACATTTGGTGATTATCACGATTTATATTTGAAAACAGATGTTTTATTACTAGCAGATGTTTTTGAGAGTTTTCGTCAAGTAAGCTACAGCAATTATGGACTAGACCCCTGTTGGTATTATTCCTCACCAGGATTGTCTTGGGACGCTCTACTAAAAACAAGCAAAATAGAACTGGATCTCCTGACAGATGTTAATATGTTTAACTTTATTGAAAAAGGTATCAGAGGCGGAAGTAGCGTTATAACAAAAAAATATGCAGTAGCTAATAACAAATATCTGAAAAATTATGATAAAAATCTCTCGTCGAATTACATTATTTATCTAGATCCTAATAATTTGTATGAATATGCGATGTCAGAACCAATGCCGCATAGTGGATTTCATTGGATAACTCCAGATCAATTTTTTAAAGAAACTGAAAAAGATTTACCTAGAAAAATTAATCATGATTTTTCCGATATTTCATATTTTGTTGAAGTTGATCTAGATTATCCTAGTTCGTTACATGATCTACATAACGATTATCCGTTTTGTGCAGAGTCTATGATGATTAATTATAGTTTATTATCACCTGAACAACGAGCAACGACAACAGCAAAAAATTCGATTGTTAATAAGTTAGTTCCAAATTTGTTAAATAAAAGAAATTACGTTATGCATTACAAAAATTTAAAACAAGCAGTAGATGCTGGACTAATTCTGAGTAAAGTCCATCGCGTGCTAAAGTTTAATCAGTCGAGGTGGATGGCAAATTACATTGACTTAAATACAAAACGTCGTGCTGTGGCTAAAACCGAATTTGAGAAAAACTTTTTCAAGTTAATGAACAACTCGGTGTTCGGTAAGACAATGGAAAATATTAGAAAAAGAGTCTCGATAGAAATTGTTAATGATATAAATCGCAGAAATAAATTAGTTAACGATGATGGTTTTGTTAGTATGAAAATATTTAATGAAAATCTTGTTGCAATACAACGACGAAAGACAAATTTAAAGTTAAATAAACCGATTTATGTTGGTGCAGCTGTACTTGATATATCGAAGTGGCTGATGTACGATTTTCACTATAATTTTACCAAAAAGCAGTGGCCAGATTCGGAGTTGCTATTTACTGATACAGATTCGCTAGTTTATAATATAAAATGTGAAGATGTCTATCAGGATATTTACAATAATAAAAATCTGTTCGATTTATCCGATTATCCAGCATGTAGTAGATTTCAAGATAATTCGAATAAAAAAGTTATTGGTAAAATGAAAGATGACTTTATGTTTATGCCGGTGAAAGACTTTGTCGGACTAAAGAGCAAAATGTATGCTATCATATTAGATGACAATAAACTTACAAAAAAAAAGCAAAAGGTATTCCTCGAGGATATGTGAAAAAGATGATGAATTTTGACGATTTTAAAGCAGCGCTAAAAAATAGCGTCAGTTTTATCAAAACAAATGTTATCAGAACAAATCATCATAAACTTGAAACATACGATCATAAAACGGGGACTAAGTAATTTTGATGATAAAAGATATTGCAGTGACGGAATTAACACACTAGAGCTTGGACATTATGCAAGAAATTTTGTCTAAACATCAGAAATAATGTTTGAAAATTTAACATTAGCAGATGGAGTTAATAGCAAAATAAAAAAAATAATGGTTAATAACCAGCAATTATCATTTAAATTTAACGATGAAATTTCAGGTATTTGTTTTAGTAAAATTTACAGAATCAAACTCTCCCTTATCAAATCAGACGATAGTAAATATTTTAATTATCTCGAAAGTTTGCGAGACGAACTTGCACTAAAATATGACAATTTTCATAATCCGATAAACCAGTACCAGTATACAAAAATCAACATAGACCTAGATAGGTCGAAGGTTTTTGTAAGAGGTAGTAAGTATCTTCTCAGTAAGATCGCAATGAAAGAACTATTTGAGTGTCGTCGTAAAGTATCTGGTAGAATTAAATTTTCGTTATATAATCATTGACAGTACATTGTACTTGATAGCAAACGTCGAGACATTGTGTGTTGGTCAAGAAATATAACTCTGTATACCATATCTGTTTTTAAAACGGAGATAATACTGTTCCAGCTAAGTTAAAATCTTTTGTAGTAATCATCTTGTTTTGTATTTTTTTGGCTAATGAAATGTATCTAAAATCTGATGGTAATTTTAAGACCTACAAATCCTGGTAGCAGTTCTGTATTTACCGAAATGATATAGTAATTCCTCTTTCATAGATAACATAGTAATTATAGATTCTCTCGCTTATAAGTTAAGTCCAGCTGCACAGACTCAAATATGTTGTCGTATAATGCACCAGAAAATCTTGGTCTGCGCAGTTTTGCTAAAAGTAATCAGTAAAACAAACAAGATAAACTCTGATCTGCAGGCGCATAATGCTGTGGCAGATCTTTATCTTTTTGTCTGCAGTTTAGCCTCGACTTGTAAGCGAGTATATATGCTATGTCATTTACCTAAAAACCCATTATTGATTATTTCTCTGCAGTAATATACAGCGCTTGTAGTCATTCAGCCAGTACCCTTGGGAAAGGCCGATCTTCTGTCAAAGATAATTGTGTGGTCGCAATTCAGGTAACATTAGGATTTCGTTTTTTCTGTACAATATAAAATCAAAAATCATGTTTTTTCTCGATTTATTTATAATAATGTTTTCAGAATCAGATCTTTATCTTTTTGTCTGCAGTTTAGCCTCGACTTGTAAGAGAGTGTCATTTAAGAAATGTATATATAACGTCTGTGTATTTCATTCAGCCCACTCGTTAGTAACCCTTGGAAACAGTCGATCTTATACAAACTATGTTTAGCCAACATTAGAATTTAATTTTTCTGTACAATATAAATCAAAAATCATGTATTTTTCGATTTATTTATAATAATGTTTTCAGAATAAAAAAATATAATACAAAATTTCGTGTTTTCAAAATAAAAAAAATGTAATGCTGTTCGGTAACTATATAATAATTTTTTTAACATCTATATAATGAAGTCCGGTGGCCGATTGCTAACGCGTTGGATTCTCATGCTCGAGGTCCGTGGTTCGATTCTTGTGACCGACAAATTGTCGGCGAGGGCGATTTTAATGCCAAAAATTTTCATATTTAGTGGGGCGTCGCCAGCCCTTCTATGTTTCAATAGAAAATTTGTACACTTTCCCACCATGTCAACACGTGGTGGGTGTACTTTTGCACTCCCTGGGTTGATTATGTGGAGAGAGTGTGCAAATTTGTATTGAGCGTAGAGAAGGCCCGTAGTACTGTCTTTAAGATAAGTTTATATGTAACTGTGCTGTCCTAGAGTTAAAGTTCTTATAATTAAGTTTATATGTAACTGTGCTGTCCTAGGATAAGTTCTTAGAATTAAGTTTATATGTAACCTCTGATCCTGCTAAGATGTTCTTTGACAACCTAGGGGGTCACATGGGGTTAAACTGTGCTGTCCTAGGATAAGTTTATATGTAACCTCTGATCCTGCTACGATGTCCTTTGGCAACCTAAGGGTCACATGGGGTTAAACTGTACTGTCCGTAATTAAGATATAATCATATGCATATAATCATAATCATACGTATATAATCATAATCATATGTATATAATCATCTTCAAACAGTCCTCAGAGGGGACTATTATTTTTATTGTTTTAAACAAATATTTATAGCTTTAGAAATATCATTATCAAATAAAATATCAACTATATTGTCAATAAATGTCATCACATCATCTGCCCAACCTACTATTCTCATATCATTTTCAGTCGCGAATAACCATATTGATCCATATTTTGGTGATATATGATATTCCACATTTTTAATACAATCGCTTATTATTTTAGTTTTTATACCAGTATAGCTTGAGGCTGCCCTAATCGAATTAAATCTCTTACAAAATTTGTTTGTCAGATCAAATCCAACATGTCTCTTTGATTGACAGAAGGATATTATATAATATTTCATTGTTTAATATGAAATTTCTAGAGGTTAAAGACACTATTTTTTGGGGTAATAAGTATAGGGGCTGTAATAGTAGTAAAGTAAGGTAAGTTGTTCCTATCTCAGAGACCTCCTACCCCGACAAAACATATTTTGTCAGAAATATGAAAGTCATCATTTTGAGCTAAAAAAGGCTGCTGACAAAAATTTTAACGTATAAAGTTTTGGGGGGTAGGGGGTCTCTAAGAGAGGAACCTTACCTTACTTTACTACTGGCATGGCTACTCTTTTATGTACGTAAACAGTAACTAATCAATTGTTGTAAATATTTAGTAACTAAATCCACTATAAAGCTCTAAAATCACAGAATTAACAAAACTGCCCTTTTCTTTGGATATATTTTTCCCGCTTGCTTTTGTAGGTCCATTGCTTTTCCCGCTATTTTTTGTTTTCAATTCAACATACCGTTTAAATTGTTTCCGTAACTGGTTGATATTTTTGTAACAATTTTTAGTCATTCATGATCGTAGTAAACATATTTTGAATACTGCCTTTTGTTGGTCGTTTCCGATTGAAGGGTGGCCATAAATTTAACGGTATAAAAGATGCAGAGATTGCTTTGTGCCTGATAACTTGTCTTTAGGTGTTATCAACAAGAAAACAGGATATCTGTTTACAACAAATATTTTTTTCCAAACATTTTCAGCGTTTCTAAAATCCTTTATTATTACGGATGCATTCAGACTCTTGTTGCAATATTGGACCATTTCTTTGGTTCCGTCTAAAACCGCTATTCCATATATTGAATCATAAGAATAAAGGTTTGGCTTCATCCTGTTGTCTACCAAGCATGATTAATACATATTACAATTTATGTATTTAGTTTGGGCACTACACCATGTTTGTAGGCCATATGACTCCATATGAGCGCAGCAGAAATTATACTTTATAAATATTCTAATTGATGGGCCAACGTGGGTATGCGAGAATGCTTGACTGCAGCTTCCTATGGGTCGATGGTTCTTCCCGGAGTTTCACCGTGTTCTACCTCCACCAAACATATTGTCCGCCATGAACAGCATATCATGTGCTGAAAAATGGTGTTACAACCCACAAAACCACAAACCATCTAACTTACAGGTTTACTTAACTACATTATTGTCATAGCCAATATGTACAAATCTTTACTAAACTGTAACTAAACAACTAATTTATTATTTTGCATTTTCTTAAAGGACATAAAATATAATAGTCCACGTTCTTCTGTTGTTATGTATATCATTCCTGGTACATGATTTTACCTAAATTTTGTATTATGTTTCATGGCTGTAAATTGTATTGATTATCTTTAGATTTTGACTACGTGACTTGCGTCTGTTTTAGGGATATTAAAGACAAAAATTGCACAGGATCTATAAATAGATGCTTACGAACGTCTTTAGAGTTGCTAATAATAAAATTATTAGTAAACATGAGATTCGGCCTTATTCGCATTGGACAGATCGGTCAGGTGGTATATTAGAATAATTAAGTTATTTCTTAATGGATGAATTAGGTCACATGAAAAGGTACTTTGAAACATTAGAATGAGTAATAAGATATGTTGCTTGAGGTATCTTGTGAAATATGGTCGTAATAAAAGATGAATATAGGGAGCAATCAATAGTCATGCCTATTTTAGAGTCATTCTTATTTCTTGTGTTCCTCTTGTAACATCAAGTCTGCAGACGTGTTTATTGTTGTACTTAGATATTATCTAAGAAGAAAAAACACATTTGTTTGGACTCTTCAGTGGAAATAGAAAGTGCTCATTTTTTGACGATAATATTATTCTGGAACTATTGTGAATTATTCAAAGGGGTTCTGGGCAACGCCGTTTTGACAACGTCGCGATTCTTGGCGGACCAGTACATTTCCGGTTGTAAAATTTATACGGAACATTTCATTCTTCTGGACTTTAATATAACTCTTTCAGGGTTATTTTGGATTCACTTCACAATACTGTATGTTCCTCTAACATTTTTATTTGTGTCCTTGTTAATTAAATTATTTGCATAGTTTTACAAAACTTGTTGGTTTTGCTTCTTTCTGTTACTTAGTTTATGACCATAGGGTCATAACAACGTACTCATTGAAGGTCTATACATGTTGCAATGACCACAACATTTACTCATATTTCTACTGCTATATTTTGATCTCTATATAGGAAATAGAAAATTCAAATATATCTTCAGACAGAAGCGTAACTCCCACCCCTATGCGTCCCTGAAATGCAGGGTGGGATAAATTCCAAATTTTATTATATTGCAGGGCCCATTTCTGAATTTTTCCCTGGGTGATGGCACAGTTTGAAGTTACGCTACTATCTTCAAACCTTGTCATCCTGTTCTCATTGGAAACCTTTGTTTAATAGAAATCCTCTGTTACGGCTCAATAGTACCAAACTAAATAACAGAAAAGAGCGGAAACCAAAAAAATGTTTTGTAAAATTCAACAAGTAATGTATTTCCCGTGAATACAAAGTGAAAGTTTAAAGAGAACTTTGAGTATTATGAACTAAATCCAAAAATGGTCCTAAACGTTCAAACACAAGTCAAATATATGAGGTTCCAATTGATTTCAAGTGGTGTTCCAAATAAATTTCAAAATTGAATGTGTTTATGTGCCTGTAGTCTCGAATGTATTAATGTTCCAAAGGCCTGTAATGTGACGATGTGTTAACAATCTTTTCATGCATCACTAATATGATCCAAATTGTCCTTGACTGAATTCATTGGTTTCGGGTCTTTCAAATTTCCAGACCTCCTGTCCTTTTGACAATTTATTTAGCTACAATTTTTTTCAAATTTTCCTCGGAGTTAAATTCTGGCTTCCTTCAGAACTTAGACTAATTTCGCGAGGTGACTTTCTTAAAACCTTGAACTCCGTCTGGGAACACACACCCTCATTTTGCTTAGCCAATCAGGATTACTTACTCTAACCGCCCAAAACATTGTAACACTCCCATCGAAGTCAGACTAATTCTCTCTAGTCTCCCTATATTAATATTTATTTTGGACACCTGTTTCGAGTGTACCAAGGTTTCAAAAATTATTTTGCTCTGGTTTGTCTCAACTCTGTAATTTTCGACTACTTGAATAACGTTAACACTGGCCTTTTCTATCTGTCTGACAGTTATCGAATGGACTCTAATTAAAATTCCATTTATGTCCAAAACGGAACATATCCCATCCCTCGCAGTCAGCAATTTATTGCGAGCCTAGACATAGGTCAATCTTAATGTTTCCGTGTCACGCTGACCACGACAGAATGTACTGTGAAATTATCTACAAACTTTTGTACCATGTAT
>JAECUM010014095.1:0-57565 GCA_016617855.1 Megalonaias nervosa | reverse complement strand
TTAATCTGACTAGGAGTCAGACTGACACTAACGTGATGATATGACATTTATGATATATTTCTGACTTCTAAATTAACGCATGCATATTTTCTACTGGAGCATCAACGCCTCTCATGCGACCACCAACACCTTCATGTAGCATTGTTTTATCGCTGAGTATAACGGCGATTGCTCTGTAATTAGCAATAGCTCCTGGCGTCACACGAGCTCGAAAATGTATGTCAACGACGGACTGTCTAAAGAAATCCAAATGTTCCAGCGAGAAATAATAAATCGGATATAAATTTATAAAATCTAGCTGTGATATTTGTAAACCAGTATCAACATTTTGATCACGCCCCATAACGACATCAATCGATGATATGCACGCGATACATGATTTTGCTCGAAATTCAACAAAATATCCTCCGATGGTTCTTGATGTCCGTTTATTCTCAATGAAACCTCGGAAACACTGAGTTTGTCAAATATCATTGTACTACACCTTTGATCATTTACTCGTGCAGCATCTTGAAGCGCAACAAATATATGTCGCGGCGCAAAGATACCCTGTTGTGATGCTATCTGCCATGTAAATAAACCATTAATTGTGCTTTGAACAGCATATGTGGTTGTTGTTAACCATGATAGCGTCGATTTACCTCCGCTGCTCATGAAAGTGGGTATCCGATCTTCTTCAGACATCGCTGGAGTCATTACTGGCATCCACAATGAAAGTTTTGTTAGAATTACCTTACCAGCGTCACCAACAGGTTCGTACGAGTACAATTGTATGTTTGGCTCCGAAAATAACCTTTCTGACATTTCTGCAATATCCAAAAATATGTGTCAACGGAATTGCACATGAAAATCTTCTGCTTCCACCCTGCAACATTGCTCGACGTGATGCGAATCCTAAGTTGAAATTTGCATTGGCGCCATGAACCACCTTGGCAACGTCAGCATCGGCGTTATTGGCATGGTTTCTTGGTCGTCTTATATCATATGGTACGTAGTTAGGGTGGCCAGACGTGTCCTTGGTAAACATCATTGATGGACCAGCTGATCTTGAATAATCGTCGCTGTATCTTGCAAGGCCAAGTATCATCTTGGCAACGTCAACATCTTTTTGAATCGATTCAATATTTCTTCCGTCGATCATGTACGTGACGCTGTCGAACAACGCCATGATGCCATTATTAACAAAACCAACACTAATATCAGCTCCGTATTCAGTATTATCTGTTTTTAAAATTTCGCCTTCTACTTCATTAAATGCTTCAGCAGGTAAGAAATATCTACTTGTATCTTGAACTTGTAATTCGATTCGTCCACGCTGATTTGGCTGTCGTGCGTCGTAAGAATAATATTGATAATCACGTACCGATTCATCTTTGAGAACTGTCGCATCCATGTCAAATGCGGGATCAGGTACACGTTTGAACATGTTATGTTATTGGTCATCATCTAATATGAAGACCACTTCCTGCCATCAGACTTGCTGCTACGTTTTTTTTTTTTTTTTTCCTTTTCATCGGCTAACTCTGCTAGTTTTTTATTTGCGGCTTGATTTATTATTTTACTAACACTTGCAGGCATCACTTCGGTGCTGGGTAATTTTACTGGTGGGGGTCGGACTATTTGTGGTCTACGTACTAATCGTAATAATCTATCCTTGATTGCAGAAAATACTTTATTAGCAAGGTCACCAGCAGCGCTAATACCTTTATCACGAATAACGTCATTAGCTTTCATTCCTAGTTCTTTTGCGATTGGTATTGCTTTTGGGGCTATTCTTCTAAATAAACCCTGAATGACATCACCAAATCCATCTCCGTAAAATATCTTGTATACAGGTAATCTTGAATTTACCACCCTGACCATAGTTGGTCCACGTTGAGCAACATGTATGATCATCTGTTATAATAATTATATCTAACTGTTTAATCACTGTGATAATTATCGGTGATTTCATTAATGAGGGACCGATATACGTTAATATCCATGATACCGCCTGTAAATAATCGTTGACAAATAGCAGCTGCTTCATTAATAATTTCTGGAGAATTATTACAGGCTCCTTTTCCACCAATTAAAATTTCTAATCTGTCCACGTCAGCAAGGACATTATTGGGACATAGAGTAACAAGGCCACTACCAATACCACTTCCAATTGCTTCTTCTTCCTCAGTAAAATGTGGGTTGTATTCCGATGAGGGCGCTCTTTCAGCCACTTTGACTTGTCTCTTAAAATCTTCAAAATCACTTCTGTATTTATTGATAATTCTGGGTATACCACGAGACTTTCGAAATACAAAAGAAACCCAGTTTTTCTTTGGAACACTTGCGGTATTTGGATTTAATAATTCACCACGACGTTGATATCCCCTTGCAGCAAGCGCTATAGGGTCTTTTTGAAGCATCCTATGACCTTCTTTGGAAAATCGGGCTGGTGGTTTTGATCTTGGTTTTGATTCTGGCGTAACAAGATCCTTTACATCGCCAACCTTCTCACGAACTTTGTCAACACTATCAAGTACTTGTGCTTCTTCTTGTAATTGTGGCTGAGCCGCAGCTATCTCCCCTGGAAGCTCTCTCAGAATTGTTTTTGTCTTCTTAGTTCGCTCTGCTATTTTTCCAGTTGCTTCAGCGGTTTTATCCAACGCGGGAAGAATACCTTTAGTAGTCTTTGTAATAGGTTTAAATAATTCTTCTGCGGCCTCTGCAAATCCTTCTTGTGTTTGCTGACGCGCTTGTAATTGTTGTCTGACAGAATCACGGACAGGTAGATATTTCTTGATTGCTTCTAGTTGCTCTCGAGCTAATTTAGCGGAGTGAGCTTCGCCTATCATTATTAATAATATAATAATTTAATTACAGCTGATAATAGATCTTCTGTAATTATTTTTTTCTTCGACAGTATCATCTTCTACTATAATATTTCTTATGATCTTCTCTTCTTCGGATAATGATCTACCAAGTTGTTTTTCTATAAATTCTTCGGGTTCACGAAGAAGAAAATTTCGTTGCTTCATTTCTTCATCAAATATATATCTGATGTAATGATAAGTAGTATCGTTAAAAATATTTTTAACACCAATAACAGGAACAACCTCATTGTTGATACATCTGAATCCGATGAATTTATTCGGATAAACAAAGTAATGTTGATTCCCTTGTTTATCAGTAATTAATTTATCGTGAAAGTATTTGATACCTTTAACCTGAGTAATTTTATTACGATCGAGGAAATCAAAAAAATCGAGTTAATGTCATCAAATCGCCTATGGTTGTCATTTATTAGTATAATAAATTCTAAATACAGAATAATTTGTGGTAATCTGTTTTATTTGGAAACAAAATACTTTAAACCGAAATCGTCAAATCGACAGCAGCAGGGAGGGGTGACCACATGCATGTGATTATTTTTGGTTCCATTTTTCAAAAATAAAGTCTCTATTGTTCCTACTCCCTTTGTTTCAAACATAATCTTTTTTAGCCCCTGTAGGAACCTTTATTTTTCAAAAATAAAGGCTCTGCAAAACGTGGTTTGTTCACCCTCCCTGTTAACGATCTTTTTAAATCGACAGTAGCAGGGAGGGTGCGACCACATGTATGTAAGAGAACAAGATTTATTTTTGAAGCAGACAGAGAAAAAGAGGGTCTGCTCGAACAGTATATAATTGAAGCAGATTCTGCCTTAATTATCATTAAAATCTGGCTTAATTATAAGAGTGGTCTATTCACCCTCCCTGCTGCTGCTAGAGATGTAGTGGGTCCACTTAATCAGATATTCCGATGCATTACTTGTGACGTTTTCTGTAACACATTTAGTATACTATTTTTGTATTGTACCATTTCCTGACCGTTTAAGATCATTTTACAAGTATATCGTACCATTAGTCTCCGCACCACCTTAGTAACTTAGAATAGCAAGATTGGCGTCGATTCTTTCTACGTCATTATAACACCTCAAAGCGCACAAATTTTAAGTGGATGCAGTTGAGGCGTTTACACAGAAGTTTTGAAATACTTTACCTAAAATATCAAATTGTCCCAACTAGTCTTTATTGTCTTTGTATGTTAGGTGATAAACGTGTCTATTTTGTTCCGCGATTTTCATGTAGCACAAGCAATGTTAACTGTAAAGTTGTAATAAAACAAGAGTAAATGTAGTTATGCCAAAAACAATATTTGGAATCAAGCAAAACACTGAGGATGAAAATGTAACACATTTATTTAACTATTCTAACAGTTTATTTATACAAATCGTAATATACAGACATAAATACTCTGTCATATTTTTTTAAAAAAATAAAAAAACTATTTTCATTTTATCTCAGTATTAAAATTCCAAAGCATATACACTTGTTAGAAGTAAAATATTCATAGTTAGTCGGGTCATGATACAAACAATCGAATAAATAATCCTATGTGAACAACGTAAGTTGATATTTGAGGAAATGAAAGATGTTACATTTGCCAGATCTATATATTTTTACTTTCACATTACATACAGATTTCCGCGCATTTTGTACATGTACATGACAAAAATAGATCGTTATGGAAATCTCATGAATAAGAATTATGTGTGATTATTGTGCACATATGATTGTCTCCTTTCTATCTATATTTCTTGTTTTATTTTCTTTGCGAGTAAGATTTATATTCCATATAATTCCGTAAATGCGTTATAAGCAACGGAATCTCTACTAGTCACGAAAGATTCAAGTTATGAACATAAATTTGGATAAGTTAAAAACAAACGAATAAAGCTAGTACATGTAATATGCACGTTAATGCTAGCCAGTCTATTTTATACCTCCTGGATTATTATGACACATGCAATACTGTAACGTTTTACATTGTATATTGAACAGCCATCTTATTTGACTAAATATAAAGGATTAAACCAAGAATCCCAACAGTCACTTAGTTACACTTCTAACATGATGATATATAGGTCATTAAGCTTCAAGTATAAATAATATAAATGCTTCAGAAGGCAAGAACTTTACAAAGGTCTACATACATGCGAGTTTAAAATAGTACAATTAGGCTGTGCAAGAGTTATCCTTTAAATATTGTTGCAGCTAGAGATGCACAATAAACATGACTTGTATACTCTCGTGTTTCCTTTATTTAACGATAAATATAGATAGATATAACAATCTACAATAAACACAAGGCTGCATAATTAGGAAAATTGGCAAGTCTGGATTAATACCAAAGCGGCAAAGCGGGAAACAAGGGAATATTGTTACGTATAGGCTCGTACAATAATAACAAGAGAAAAGAGTGAAGTCAACAAGCACTGTATATTTTAACAAAATAATTTTTTCCCTAGAAAACAATGTAAAAATTTGAAAATAGGACTTACGGTTGTGAATATAATCCAAAATTTAATCCTAAGAATGAAAACATGCAAGTCCTATCACTAAATAGTTCTAGTAAAATCAAGGTTCGAATCTCGACGACGTTCCAATATGAAAGGCGATGACGTCAGATTCGGTCCTTGTACAAAGAGAAACAATTCCTCAATTGAATCAGTTTTTTTCCGAATAATTCCAGAATAAATTTTCACTGAATTTCTGTCTCCCATGATTCTATAAAACAGTACACATGTTTGGTTCTCTAGAGAATAAATTATTAAATTCAAAAAACAATCTGGTTTCAACAATAAAAACCTATCCAGCCTTCAAGGTTCCAAAAATACAACTGATTGACGAGCGCTCAGGAAGGGTATTATATCCACCCAAATTATCATCCCGTTCTCGCGAGATAGATTAACACTTGGACAACGCAATAAGAAAAATGTAATTTGTCACGTAGCAAGAACCCCTATCTACTCTCACTCTGAAATAAATTTAAAAATAAAACATTGTTTATTCAGACCAGACAAAATGACCTTGGCAATAGCCATTCGTTTTCGTTTAGCTCTTACACTACCGCGGACCAAGGTGAACTAAAAATATTACTAATGTAACACCTATTGCGTCTTAGACAAACAACATTATTAAAAGAAAATATCGAATCCCGTGAAAATAATCATAACAATAAAATGTAATGAAACAAAAATAAAATAAAATTAATTTTAAAACTAACACACAAGCAATTGAATTACATATAAGTAACTCTTCCCCCATAAAGAAAAAAGAAAGAGTTGTATAATAAAGCTTTCTTTTTACCATATGTAAATCATACATGAGGTAAACAAAATTACATACAAAAAATTCTTATAAATTGTGTAAATTGTATATGAAATAATATTTCCATACACGGGAAACTGTATCTGCAATCTTATAGTCTTTTCCTTTAATGTGCCTGATGTTGAGATTATACTCTTGCAAAAACAAACTCCACCTTAATAATTTTTTATTTTTATTTTCATCTTGTCGATGAAAGTAAGATGGGTTGTGATCGCTATACACAACAACCGGAGAAGGGGCTGAACTAATGTAAACTTCAAAATTCTGTAATGCCAATGTTAAAGCCAAACATTCCTTCTCGATTGTTGAGTAATTTTTTTTTTTCGTGCTTATTGAATTTCTTAGAGAAATAACACACTGGGTGATCAATACCATTTCTGTCTTCTTGAATAAATACTGCTCCAACCCCAACATCACTTGCATCTACAGACAATTTAAAAGACCGATTGAAATTTGGAGCTGTTAGAACCGGCACACTTTTGAGAATGGCTTTTAATCTATCAAAAGCTTCCTGACATTTTTCGGTCCAAAGAAACTTGTTTCTCTTACTTAACAAGTTCGTCAGAGGTTCAGCAATATTGGAAAAATTGGAACAAAACTATCGATAGTATCCGGCCATACCCAAAAATCTCATCAGTTGCTTTTTACTGACAGGCACAAGAAAATCAGAGATAGCCTTAACCAGCAGCAGGCAGGGTGAACCCTACAACTTTGTACAGACCGTTATTTTACAAAAATAAAGGTTCCTACAGGGGCTGAAAAATAATGTCAATAACTCTAAACCGAACCTCCTAACTTTTATTATTACCGTATAGTTTGAAAAAACGGATAATAAATCATTTTCGGTTAGCTCATTTTTGTTTTTTTATTTTTGACTTTTTGTTTTTTATGTTATAATGCGTTTAGTTTACTCGCGGGTCACTCAATTTTTGTCGGCCACCCTGCCTGCTGCTGTAATTTAAACAATTATTATAAATATTATTAATAATGAATATTGGAGAACCACATTCAGCTAGATTAGCTCGAGAGCGATTAGAGGCAATTAGAAAATATTTACCTACCCGTGATGCTATCAAGCAACAATTGCAATCGCGTCAGGAATCTCATGTTGAATTTGAAGAGGATACAAAACAATTATTTAAACCAATTACTGAAACAACTAAAGGTATTCAACCAATACTGGAGAAAACCGCTGAACAAACTAGAAAAATAGCGGAAAGAACAAAACAGACAAAAATGATTTTACGTGGACTTCCAGCTGAAATTGCTGCTGCTCAACCAATACAACAAATACCTGCGGTCGCTGAAGCATCAGCCCCTAAACAAAAAAGTCCTGCAATAAATAATGCTGAACTAATAAATAAATTTAATGAAGATACTATTAGTTCAATTAATAAAATTGAAGATCTACAACAATTAGCTATATTTGCTGTGAAAAGTTTTAGTCGAAGAGATAAATTAATGAAATCTGATTAGGCTAAATATATTAAAACCCGTGAACAGTAGCAAAAAGTATTATATCGCATACGTATGAATGTTGAACAAACTAAAGCTAGTGATTCATTATAACAAGATTTATATTGAAAACGTTAATTATTTAATCAAATCAGAAAAGGAAACAGCAAAACAACTTGGAGAACAAAGAAAACAAAAGAAAGAAGAAAGAAGAAAAGCAAAAGAGGAAGAAGCAGCAAGACCAAAACGAAAATATACAAAAAGAACACAAGCTCCTCCTCCTTCTGAAACATTGGAATTACCAACACCATTACCACCATCACCACCACCATTATCATTACCAACACCAAAGGAAGAAGCAAAAAGACGAGAAGTAAAAGAATCAATGTGGTCGTCAGACACACAGAGAACTGTGGAAAAGATAAAAAAAAAGGGAATGATGGAAGAACAACAACCATCACCACCAACATTAAAAATGGAGAAGGAAGCAGAAGAAGATTCAGATAGGAAGAACAGAATTCAAAAATTAATTGAACATGTTGAATCTCGTAAAAATCTTATCGATTCAGTGAGAGAGAAAGGTACAGACCCCACAACAATAAGGTCTCAAATTAATGCATTAATGACATTTAAAGACGATTTCAGGGAATTAGGATTAAAAGAACATGAAATAGATGAGATTATTCCAAAATCTTATTACAGTGTTCTTGGGAGAGGTTTCTCTACTGGAGGTAATTTTGCTCTACGTCCTAATAACTTCCTTGCTGATGTTGATCGATTAGAAATCCTCATCGGAGGAAAACGAGCTGGTAATAATTCTCCAGAAATAATTAATGAAGCAGCTGATATCTGTAGACGATTATTTACAGGCGGTATCATGGACGTTGATGCTTATCAGTCTCTTATTAATGAAATTGCCGATGACTACTACAGTGACTGAGTATGTAATTAAATACAATTACTATAATAAAATGATCGTACATAGTACTCAACGTGGACCAACCATGGTCAGAGTAATAAACTCACGATTACCAGTATATAAAACAACCTACGGAGATGGACTAGGTGATGTTGTTCAGGGTCTATTTAAAAGAATAGCCCCAAAAGCAATACCGATCGCAAAGCAACTGGGAATGAAAGCTATTGATGTTGTTCGTGAAAAAGGTATTGGTGCTATGGGTAATCTCGCTGGTAAAGCATTTTCAGCGATCAAAGATAGACTAGCACGATTAATGCGACGAAAACCTCAACCACCAGTAAAATTACCTAGTACTGAAGTAATGCCTGCAAATGTCAGTAAAATAATAAATCAAGTTGCTAATCAAAAACTAGCAGAGTTGGCTAGTGTACCAATGTCAGAAAAAGAAAAAAATATAACCGCTAGTCTGATAGCAGGAAGTGGTCTTCGTTTTAGACGATAATAATTATAATAAAGATGTTCAAACGCATATCTGATCCCGCATTCGACATGGACGCACCAGTACTTAAAGATGAGCCTGTGCTTGATTATCAATATTATTCTTATGACGCTCGAATTCCAGATCAGCGTGGACGAATTGAACTACAGGTTCAGGATACAAGTAGGTATTTCTTACCCGCTGAGGCGTTTATTGAAGTAGAAGGTGAAATTTTAAATATCGCTAATCCTGCATTACCAGTAGCATATGGAGACAATGTTAGTTTCGGTTTTGTTAATAATGGTATTATGGCGTTATTTGATAGCGCTATGTATATGATTGACGGAAGAAATATTGAATCAATTCAGAAAGACGTTGATGTTGCTACAACAATATTGGGTTTAGCAAGATACAGCGACGATTATTCAAGATCGGCTGGCCCGTCAATGATGTTTGTAAAAGATACTTCTAATTCTCCAGAGTATCAACAATATGAAATAGGACAACCAAGAAATTTTGCCAGAAACGCCAACGCTGATGTACAAAGTATGATTATTAATGTAGATCCAGATTTAATTTAGGATTTAGATCACGTCGAGCAATGTTGCGTGGTGGAAGAAGAGCATTTTTATGTGCCATTCCACTATCACATATCTTTGGATTTTGTAGAAATGTCAGAAAAGTCATTTTTGGAGCTAAGCACACAGTTGTACTAGTACGAAAAGCAACCGACAGTGATGCAATCTGGCGACCCGCTGGTGATGCTGGTAAAGTAATTCTTACAAAACTTTCATTATGGATGCCGGTGATGACTCCATCAATATCTGAAGAAGATCGTCTACTCTCTTTTATGAATCAAGGTGGTAAATCAGCGTTGTCATGGTTAACAATGACCACAGATGCTATCCAGAGTAATATTGATGGTTTATTTACATAGCAAATAGCTTCTCAGCAAGGTGTTTCTGCACCACGACATATATTTATTACATTTCAAGATGCTGCACGGGTGGAAGATCAAACACGTAGTATTATGATATTTGACAATCTTGGTGTTTCCGAGGTTTCGTTGAGGATAAATGGACATCAAGAACCATCTGAGGATATTTTACTGAATTTTGAACAAAATCATGTAGCACGTGCATATCACCGTCTAATGACGTTCATGGGTCGTGATCAAAATATTGCTACTGGTTTACAAATATCACAACTGGATTTTACAACCTTATATCCAATTTATTACTTTTCGCTCGAACATTTCGATCTAACCAGACAATCTGTAGTCGATATACATTTTCGAGCTCATGTTAATAGAGATATTGGAGCTGTTGCCAATTACAGAGCAAATGATGTCATACTCAGCGATAAATCAATGTTACTTGAAGGTGTTGGTGGACGAATGCGAGTAGTTGATGCTCCAGTAGAAAATATGTAATTAGATCGTTTATGAATATTATAATGTCATATAATCACGTTAGTGTTAGTCTGACTCCTGGTCAGATTTAAAGGATACAATCAGCATCAAAAAATGATTGTGGATTAAAAATATCGCTAAAGAAAGAGCAGATGAGTGGCTCAAATAAATTATCTCTTACAGAACGTCAGCTCAGGCATTTCAATGAAGCCAAAAAATCAAATAAAGGTATAAAACTTAATCTTTCTGCGGGTGCCATTAAAGACATCATTAAGACGGGTGGTATATTTCCACTTCTTGCTGCTATACCAGCATTAATAGCCGCTGCAGCCCCAGCTGTTACAAAAGCAGCTGCATTAGGCGCTGATGGAACCGCTGCTGGAATGGCATTAAAGAAAGCAACAGGAAAGGGAATCAAAAAAAAAGGGAAGAGGTCTAAGATTGCCAGGGACTCCACATTCATGGTACGAAAAAGGCCTAAGATTACCAGGGACAGTTTACTGATATCTCCTATTTCCAATTTTGATTCACTAGATGCTGCTAAAAAATTAAAAATAAAAAATTTTAGAGGAGTTTTTAAGCGTGATCAATTACCAAAACAACCAAACAATATTGAAACCGGTATTATTAATCTCGATGAAAACTCTGGTCCAGGCACACATTGGGTCGGATATGCAATTGATCCACGTGGAATTATTTATTTTGATTCATATGGGCTAGCTCCACCAAAAGAATTCTTAAAGTATATTAGCGGCGATCAAAGTACTCCAATATGGTATTCAACGTTACCAACACAAACATTAACTGATCCACCAATATGTGGTCGAGAAGTACTTAACGTACTTGATGCTGTATCAAAATCAACAGAACCACCTCACAAAGTTGTGCATGAATATACTACGTTGTCACATTTAAACAGACATTAGTAAATATAATGGTGGATATTTGCGGAAGATCTTCTCGTGGTAAAGCTCAGCAGCAAGCTGATTTATCTAAATACGCAACTCTCGATCAGCTCAGAAATGAGATTGACGATTTATTAAACATAACCAGTGTTGATCAAAATGAAGTAGTTGTTTTTCAGGATAAGGAAGGACGATTAAAAACTAGTAATATACAACTGCCAGATGTACTTATATGAGTTCCTAATGCGGTGGTTAATAATATAGTTACTTTTACTGATCAGGGTAAAATACAAGATTCCGGTACGTCAGTCAGCGATTATATTAAGAAAGCTGGTGATTCGTTCACGGGTAGCATTTTTATGAATCAAAATGAAATTATAGACCTTGGAAACCCAGTCGCAGATACAGACGCAGCAACAAAGAAATATGTCGACGATCAAGAATCTAAGTACGTATTGGCCAACGGCGGTATAATGTGTGCATTTCTTAACATGAATAATAATGGTATTAACAATCTTAGAACACCAGAATTTGATTTTGATGCTGTGTCGAAGAAATATGTAGACGATAGCAACATTCCTTTAAAAAAAAAATCAATGACGAAATGACTACACTAAATAATACTTTTTCTAGACATGTAGAAACGTTCTTAAATTTTCGTAGAAATATAAACAAAACCATTAAAGATTTTTTTGGGGAACAACCAACCGTTGACATAAAACTCTCCGACGTTAACATGAAACTCAATGATATTGTCAGTGGAATACCTAATATTGTTCAAAAAACTAATCTGATTAAAATTCCACACGAACAAATTACAAATATCGTATATACAGTAGCATCAGGATTAACAACATGGTCACAGCAAAATGACACTATCAAATATACCGCAGAGGTTACTGGTGTTTATAGACTGTCTATATTCAGCTCTGCAAAGTTTAAAATTTATACTACA
The DNA here is from genome assembly GCA_016617855.1 of Megalonaias nervosa. NCBI lineage: Eukaryota > Metazoa > Mollusca > Bivalvia > Unionida > Unionidae > Megalonaias > Megalonaias nervosa. The sequence goes on along the minus strand of JAECUM010014095.1, from coordinate 45,254 downwards.
ACATTTCCGTGGCGTCATTCAGCGGATGCTTTCTCTGGAGTTGTATCTATAGTGTTAAATAAAGATGCTGAAGAAATATTTTTACTGGAAGCAGATGATCAAACAATAACCGCAACGTCTTACTGGTGGTGTTTGGAATTTGTAGCTGAAACACCACAATTAGTCACTTAATATAACAATAATGGATCAACCTCAGTCTCGCATCGACGTTCAACGTTACAGATGCAATCAGGTATGTGAGCGTCTGACTAAACTAAATAATTTTATTGATTATTATAACATAAAAATAAAAAAATACAAAAGGCGTATAGTTGTTATTGATGTAGTTGTTTACTCGGTTTCTGCTGTTATTGCTGGAACAGGATTATTATTATCAACATGGACGATGACAGCACCTACTGTTATAACCATCATTGTTTCAGCATCAACGACTATTGCTGGTGTTCTCGGTATTATAGCCAAAAAGATAGATACCTGTACAAATGCTACATTGCACGATTATATGATTAAATTACATACAGTGGCAGAGGCATGCTCTAAACTATCTTTGTACATTTCTTCATGCGTCGGTGATGGTGAAATATCCGATACTGAATTCAAGATGATGATGAAAACGTATGATGACGCTTTTAAGGTGATCGCTAATGATTTTAACGAATTAAATAACAACGATAATAATAATGACAGACAGGGAGTTACTTCAGCAGATCGTCACTAATACGACTCCGTCAAAAACTACTATGATATCGTTAAGTTCGACCAATCCGGAATTTAGTGTCAATTTTCCAACATCAATTCCAGCAAAGGAAATAGCATTAGCACAATTGCGAGTTTATTATAGCTGGCCAAATATTAGATCAAAACCATTTGGTGGACTACAGCCAAATAATTCGCTGGTATTCGCCAATAAGAATAAGCCTGATGGAACTCCTGATTGGCAAGTAGTTAGCATTCCAACGGGCAGTTATCAAATAGAACAGATTAATGATGAGTTCCAACGCAGAATTAAATCTATTACAGGAAAAGAATCCAAAATAGCAATTACTGTTCACGAACCAACATTATCAGCGGTTATTGAAATAAATTCCCCTGATTATTCTGTAGATATTTATCAAAGTTCGATTAGATCAGTATTAAGATGGCCTGAAGTTCCACCGGTTTATCAAGGACCACCAGAACCACAACGATCAGATTTCGTCATAGATGTTGAAAAATTTATAAAACTTCCAGAATATCGAAAAACTTATCCGTTTATAGAGAGTCAAGATGCTTATCGTAGTTATGCACAGTATACTCATTTTATAGATTTTGTTCGGGGTAAAGGTACAACAAGAATAGCAACAATTAATGTTGAAGAAATTAACTCAAAATCAAGACCAATTAAATCTGAACATGGACGTGTACTTAATGATCTAAGAAATTTATTTTCCAGCATAAGCACTTCCTACAACGATGAATTAAAAAATCAAATAATTGAAACAATACAACATTTGAATCAAGTTGCATCAGACTTAGAATATGTAAGTAAGGCTATCGTTGACAGAGAAAAAAACATTAAACGTACCGGTAGATAGATTTCTTAATACTCATATAGTTAATGAAGATGATCCTATTCAGCGTGTAAGCTATAAACGTTTAATTAAAACAGTATTTCTTAAATATTATGGAATCACAGAAGAACAGCTACCAACATTTGTAATTCCGGGATTTAACTCTGAGGAGCTAAAGAAATCGGTTAATGATCTTATTGATGAACATTTTAAAAGAATATGTGATTCATGGAAAAAATTAATACCCACACCAACTATTCTTAAATATAATAATGATCACATGGTGGAGGTCGTCATATCTCACCAGGTATTGTTAATATAACATCTACGATCGCGGTCAATCTAGTATGTGACGTAATTGATGACAGCTATCAAGTAGATCTTTCAAAGTCTAACCAGGCCCAACAGGGGTATATACTATATGCATTTAGCCCTCAAGTACCCCCCGGGTGGTTAATTATATCTGAGCCAATTAATCCAATTTATCTACGTGTACATAATCCATTATTGTCAAGAATAAATTTCAAACTTACTGACCAGACAGGATACAGTTTGGATCTAAGACAAGAATCACTTAATATTAATTTGTATATACGCTCGTAGAACGTCCGAGTAAATAATCAGGGGGAAAAAATAATCAGATTCTGAAATTTATTTTTACAATAATATATGTTTTGAATAATAAAATACTTTGCGTTGTACAAAGCGAGATAACTCTGCTATCTCTCTCTCTGCAGAGTAAATTAAACGATTATTTCCCTTACTACTACGTTCGATTTACAGACAACAAATACATCTTGTTTTTCGTTAATTATTTAGTGATTTATTTGTTTTCTGTAAGTGATTAGCTGTTAGTGAATCAGTAATTTGTAATAGAAAAGGATATTTATGCACCTTTTGACTCTGATGACTTTAAATTTACGTCGGTTTATACCAGTGCGTAGAGTTATTTTTAGCTCTAACACATGTATTTTGACCTTAACGAATGATAACTCATACGTGTGATTATTTTATGAATTATATTTAAAAAATTGAAATAAATTCACGCTACAGTTCTACATTCTATTAGTAATACAAGTTCTGTGAGACAGTGCAAATATTTTATGTATACTTAAATTTAACTGTATTATTGATAAGAGAGCAGTGGCCGAAGTGGTAAGGCGTTTAGACGTAGATCGAAGTTGTGCAGACTCTCGCGTGTTCGAGTCTCCAAAAATGCTAAAGATATTTTATCTTGCATTTGGCGACTAATGCTATTAATTGGGGTACGAAACCCAACAGAAAAATAATACAACTTTCCCACCATGTAACCACGTGGTGGGTGTAATTTTGCACTCCCCGGGGTTTTATTTGGGGGGAGTTGTATAAAATCTGTTGGACATAGATAAATACCCCCCCCCCGTTGTATTCCGTCTATTGTTAAGTTTGCTGTTAAGTTTATTGTTAAGTTTGTTGTTAAGTTTATGTTTGTGCCGTCTGCAAAAATCAAAATCATCACCATTTGTATATATTCATGTTCATACAATCATAATTCATTAGGATAAGTTTATATGTAACCTCTGATCCTGCTAAGATGTTGTTTGACAACTTAGGGGATCACATGGGGTTTGTGCTGTCCTGAAAAATCAAAATCATGACCATTTGTATATATTCATGTTCATACAATCATATGTATATAATCATCCTCAAAACAGTCCCCTGACCTTCTGATCCTGCTAGGATGTCATATGGCAACCTAGGGGTTCACATAGGGTTACGGGGACTACATTTTTTATAATAATTATTTAGAGACTGATATTATTTTTTATTTTAAAGGAATATTTATATATATAATGAACCAAGAAAACATTAATGATATTATTTCTGCTATTAAAAAATTAAAACATAACGGAATAAATCTCTCCGATAATCTCGATCCTGAAAAAATATTATGCGATTATGAAATATTAAAACAACGAAAAATCGACAATAAATACACATTACCATCCAATTATAAATTCGTAAAATCAATTTATCAGTCTATGTTAGAATCCTTGGAAATTGTAAATGACAAACAGGTAAAGCTATTTGCGCCTCTTGCACGTTCGATCGAAAATATCAGATCCGAACTATCTCGTGAATACGAGAAAAAGAAGATTGTGGACAATCGTGTAATGCAATTAAGAAAGATTATGTTATTTGATTCTGTCAAAAGTGAAAGTGACACTGAGAGCAGCGACGGTGAAGGTACCCATGGCAAAATATAGAGTCGAACTATATACAATTTATTTATTAAGAGTACAGAGTTAGATATATTTAAATATTATCGGCTGATCGTATTTTATTGAATATGCAGATCTAGTAATATTATTTGCGACATCACGTACTGATTGTATATGTATGCTAAAATGTTTTGCAGCCGCATTCATTGATGGGAAAGTTATTTCTTGTCCTGTCTGTATATTCATGGATTTAATAGCTCTCTTTCCGAATACTTTACACCTTCCTGTATTTCCACGTGCAGAATTCTGACTAGGTGTAATAGCTTGCAGGTTGGATAACCGATTATTCTGGGGATCTCCATCAATGTGATCAACTACAAGTCCATTTTCAACTACTCCACGAAAACATTCGAATATGAATATATGAGAGCGATAATTTTTATTTCCAGCACGGAATCTAAAATAACCTTTATTATTAAGACTACCGACTGGTTTTTTTCATTCTGCAGTTTCTGATCACACCATCTCGTGATGCTTCATAATTTGTATATATTGGATGTGCTACAAATTCGTGTTTCTCATAGTACTCAATTTTCAATTTTCTTATATAATCATTGTCGATCATTTTATCATGAGTCTGATTTGTCTGATTCATTTTATATATAATATTATTTGTCTAAATCATTGTTTTGAAATCTGACCAGATAATCTTCTACGGTTTTTATAGGAGATTTAGCTGATAATGTATTATTTTTTTGTCATAATATCGTTTTAGTTCCCTGTATTTTTTTCCGCCACATTTTAAACACAACTGAATGTTCTTCTTACTCCAATACCGCATTGCACACATGGTATTGGTCCTGTACTTCCATTTTTGATACTTTGCGCATGATTTCCGCAGTATTCATTCACGCACGATTTATTACAAGGAGAAGTATGTCCAATTTTGAGCCAAGCACATTTGTTCTTTGTTTCAAGCATTATATATACTAAAATTTTAATTTAAATATTTGTCTTAATTATATGAACGAATTATCAGCAATTGAACCTAAAAGAGCCAGATTTGATCTTGACAGACTATCAGAATATAAATTTAGTACTTTGATGCAGTATCTAGCATTAACGGATGAGGATGTAACTAAACGTATCCGTAAAGCAAAGAAGGAATTCCGTAATAATGGTGCTGCTCATGTCTGGTCAACATTCAGAGTCGGAAATATTGTAGATACTATAATGAATGACAAACGAGGAAAAGCAATGATTAACCACCTTGATAATCAAAAATATTTTATTTTAATAAAATTTCTTGTAAATACAGAAGAAGATACTTGGATTATTCGTGATAAGCGCGATCCAGTCCGCATACAGTCAGGAAGTAATATTGTTCTTTTGAGTAATAAATCTAAACCCGGAATACTGACTGGCATTGATAAACCGTATTATGAACGACGGTACCCTGTGACTGCAGTTGTATATGCAATATATCCGCTGAATAATAAACCTGACGTCGGGGATCTTAAGCCGATGAAACTATCAGAGTCAAGAATAAACTGTGTAGCTGAACGAGTTACAGAACACTTCATAAACGCGATACGTGGTAATGGTTTAACAGATTTAAGGCGTAAAAAAAATAAATACGTGGGCAGAATCAGTTAAAGATACTGGAGCATCTATCAGAGATGTTGCTGATCTAGAAAAGAAATTAAGATTTTCAATAACAGTGAAGACTTTAACCGGAGAGATTTTATATAAACCAAATACATAAAAAATGGAGCTCCTATAGATATTATTGATCATAATTCGCATGCATGGACCTCAGCAGTAACAATATTTCCACGAGATAGAACGGTTAAATTTTATGATGGTCATATATTTGATTTTATCAAAAATATCAGTAAAAGTGACCCTGTATCCGTTTGGCTATTTCAAAGTTCAGAATATGATTATTACGATCAGTTTGTACGGCCTTATCGTGATAATTACCGTACAGAATCTCTTAATGTAGAAATGGAACATCTTGAGCTGAAATATACTTCAGACGATGTCAAAGTTAGACAATTATTAAATAATTGTTTTACTGTTCCATCTATAGCGGCTCATTTCGCTCAGGAGAAAAATTTATGGAAACCAACACGATCGGAATTTCTTGAAGATATCCATAAAAGCTGTGTAGAATATGGACACGGAGGATTGTGGAATACTAAATATAAGTATAATGACGTTATATCCGTTGATATGGTAGCATGTTATTCTGGAAGTTTTCTTGGATACGGAGAATGTTCTGAATACTTTAACAGATTCGGACATCCATCACACGAGATGACCAGGGTTGCGATAAACGGACATTTACCAGATTTTGACTTAACCGGATTTGCTCATGTAGAATCATTTGAGTTTGCAGAAAATCTCCATCCGATTACTTATGCTTGGTTTGGAAGACATTTTTCAGAAAAATGTTGGGTTCCAATAGTACTATTGCGATATATGCTTGATGCTGGAATTTTAACATTATTGAAGGTGAGTGAGGCAATTATATCATATCGGTTACAAAAGCAAGTTTGGTTACCACAACCAAATAGATTTAATATTGATGATGCCAGGAAAGAATTTCCTGATCTTAATGAAGATGACATTAATAAAATTACCAATAATATACGTAAATGCAGGGACGAGCATGATGAAAAACTTGCAAAAGATCTTGGTAGAAAGATAGTTGGTAAATTCACTCAAGGAGGAGCATATGATCATAAAAGACACTGTACAAGATTGATTATGGACGATGCTGAACTCGATTTTATAATCGCTGATACAACAGAAAAAAACACATTTATAAATCGGAGTAATGCTTATTTGTTAGACGGAACCAAACTAGGTACAATTGTAAGCTGTCTTGATGGTGACTCACCGCAATTTACTCATTTAAGATCATCTATGTTGGCATATGTTTCTATAAATCTACTGTCTATGATAAATAGATTTCCTCGTGATGCTGTCAGAGTCGCCACGGATTCTTTTTATATAAATAACAAATATGCAGATTTATTAAAACCGCTACTTGGTAATGGTGAATGGGGATCATGGAGAATAAAACAAGAAAATATACTTAGTTATTCTGAACCTGCCGACGTTGAAATTAAGGAAATATATTACAAAAATAATAGTCAAATATCAAAGTCATCAGCACCATCTGTATATGATCCTGTGGCTAGACATAAAACTGTTTATCTTAATGGATGCGGTGGTCCAGGTAAAACAACGCTTGTGATTAAATTATTCATGAATAATAATTCAGATATAATTGTTTTGACACCGACACATAAACTCGCCAGAGAGATAAAAGAGCGAGGAGTAAAATCATGTACATACCATAGTTTCTTCAGATGGTGTGGAGACACATGGACTCCTGAACGAATGGGTGAGAAATATATACCTAAATATATTATATGGGACGAGGTAGACACGGTGTCGTTAGAAATATTAAAAACATTTCTTGATTGGTTATTGACAAAGAATACTGCTGTGATAATGTGTGGCGATCATGGTCAACCACCACCCTTTATTGGTCAGTCTCTACATGAATGGCTGAAGAATAACGTAGAATATTATGAAGAAATAAATGATGACCATAGAGCTATTGATGAACCGCTGAAGGAATTTAAAAGGTTAATCAGACTACAACCAGACAGAGTACAATGTGAAATAATGCGAGGAGTAATTCCAGAGACTTCTATGAATGATTTTCTAAATTTATAGAATCCCGCTGATTTAATAGTTGCAAGTAGAAAGATAGTTCGTGATGAACTACAGGATAAATTATTTTTGTTACATAAAGAAAAGTTTTCAGATCTACCTGTACCTTTGTGTTATCGCCCAGCAGATACTTGACGACAGAATATTGATGTTGAAATTCCTGGTGGTGGAATACAGAATCTGGTCTTGAATGATATTATTTTAGTCGATATTAATAATGTTGAGAATGCGCTGAGTATGAATAAATCACCGTGGACGTTAGGATACGCTATAACTATTCATTCGTCACAGGGGTTAACTATTTCTGATACAAATATCTGGATTATAGATGATCGGATCGAATAGTCAAATTTAGTCTATCTCGCAGTTTCTAGAGTCAGAAGAATATCTCAACTACATAGGGTTATTATGAATTTTACAGAAAATAATAATCAAACTGTTAATAATGACGTAATAAGACAAACACTATCTGGTTATAAGCAATGTTCCAAAAAAAATAAGCGTGACTTTGATATTGATACTGAATTTATTATAACACTAAAACAACGACAAAATAATCATTGTGCAAGCTGTAACTGTAATATGTTATGGCAATATTCGAATAATAATCCAAGACAATTTACCGTAGACAGAATTAATAGTGATCTTGGTCATACACGTGATAATGTGATGCTGACCTGTCTTGAATGCAATCGACGTAGAGGTTCTGGTTATGTAATTGTATGTGGTGGTAGTTGTGTATCTTTAGGAATTACTTGTAATTGTTCACATACAAATCCACGTTGAGAGGCTGTCGAGTCCAGTCTGTAGATTGGAGGTCTACCAGTAGATCTTACCACGCTAGAAATTGTATGTGTAGTCACGCTCCAGATAGGATCGGTTGCTCTTTTTTTACCACCTTCAAGTTCACCAGGTTCATATAAATATCTTACAGTTACATTACCTAATACTGGTTGAGGTTGTTGTCTGTCATTGCTACGGGGTATATATCTTTTTGTAATCGCATCAGAAGGTTTCATGGAAGTTGAACGAGTAATTTCATTATTTAACGCAGCTATCACACTTGGTAACCTTGCAACCCATTCACGAGATCTCTCACCGGACTTAAAGTCAGTAGATATTTCCTTTGCATATTGGTATCCAAATAACCGCTCAGCAAGTGTTCGATTAAATCTTTCAACTATTGCCTGATCACGATGAATTTCAGTGTGTCCTCGTCTGATTTTAACGTTATGTTTCTTCATCAACGATAATACTGCACCAAGAAATTCTTTGCCAGGATCAACTTGTAATAACTGTGGCCATCGCGAAGGTCCTCGCTGATAAATTCTTTCAAACGCAGATGCAACTTCAGATGCTGTCTTTGTTGATAATGGTTCCGCTTCTTTATATCTACTTGCAACGTCAACGACAGTTAATGCGTATTTGTACGTGCGTGATTGACGTTTATCAATCATAATGGTATCGTGTGGTAAAAATAAAATATCTGCTTGATGAACCTCATTAGGGACGCTGACATCAAAATGTGCATATTGAATTTTTTTAGGTGGTGGTAGATAAATTTGCCATATTGCCTGTCGTGCTAACCACGCTGCAGCAACAGAACGTGAAACTTTTGCTGCTTCAGCAAGTTTACTAATAGCTGATCTGCCTCTCCAATATCCTCTTGGGCTATAATAAATGGATTCCATTATAATATTTATATAATTAATTACCAGCCCCTAACATTATTTTACTTTTCATGGCGAATTTTACTAGAAAACTAGCCAGTTTTTCTCTGACAGATTTATTAGGTATAGAATTTAATGCATGAATCAATTTTACATCTGCGAGATGCCTTTGTTGTAAATCTTCATTTTTATACGCAACGTCATGAACATGACACGCTTGATCAATCTTATTTATTAGATACTCTCCTGATCTTGGTTGATCTTGATTATCAAGTCGGATATCAAGTCGAATTCCGGGACCGCAATAATTATATCCAGGAAGATGTTTCTCACCGGGGTATTTAGCCCATGGAGTTCCTGGTAATTTTCCTAATAAAGCGGCAATATCTCCACCTGTCTTTATTTTGACAAATTTGTATTTCTTCGTGCCACATTTAACGCATTTACCTGTCAGAGCACGTCGTTTATTCTTCGTTGTTATTGTCGTTAGTTTAGCAGTGGGTGTAGGAATTTTACACCGAACACAATATAGACTCATATTATTTACTATATGGATATAATTGACTTTTCGGCGACACGAAAACAGGAACCAGTAAAACATCATCCAGCATTACCAAATTCGATAAGGATAATTATAATAGGTCCATCTGGATCGGGTAAAACGCAATTATTTTTAAATTTAATAATGAGATGGTTGAGATGGGACAAGCTGTATTTAGTAGCACCAACTGCAGATAATCAACAATGCTACGATGTACTCAAGGATTTTAATGAAGAAGCGAAATTAATTAATGATGAAGGTAATGATGTTGTTGACTTTATTACCGATATTAATGAAGCACCGTCCATACATGACCTAGATAGATTTATTAATAATTTAGTAGTATATGATGATGTGATGATGGATAAACAAACAAATCAAGCTACGATATTTTCCAAAGGTAGACATAAAAATACAGACGTTATATACGTCACTCAACGGTACGTACATATACCGAAGGTGATCAGAGACAACTGCAATATTTTAGTTGTATTTAATAGAGTAGATAATTATACTTTACAGAATAGTTATTATACTTGGTGTTCAGGGGATATGGATATGATGAAGTTCAAAAACTTGTTTGCTCAAGCACAAGCTATTCCGTTTGGATTTATTACAATAAATTTACATGATCCAAGATCCAGATATCGTATAGGTCTGGATAAAGTCTTTGGTTAATTTACAGCAGCAGGCAGGGTGGCCGATAAAAATTGAGTGACCCGCGAGTAAACTAAACGCATTATAACATAAAAAAACAAAAAGTCAAAAATAAAATAACAAAAATGAGCTAACCGAAAATGATTTATTATCCGTTTTTTCAAACTATATGGTAATAATAAAAGTTAGGAGGTTCGGTTTAGAGTTATTGACTATTTTTCAGCCCCTGTAGGAACCTTTATTTTTTGTAAAATAACGGTCTGTACAAAGTTGTAGGGTTCACCCTGCCTGCTGCTTAACCTTAGCATCTATAGGTTTAACTTGACCATGCACCACAATAGGTCCTAGAAAAGTTACACAAGCACGGCAGAACTCACTTTTAGATAAATTGATTGTCAAATTTGCATCAGTGAGTCTTTAAAAAAATTTCCGAATCGTGGCTAGATGTCCTTTCCAGGTGTCGTTATAGATAATAGTATCATCAATGTAAGGATCACAATTATCCAGACGAAAGGTAATCATATTCATCAAGCGTTGAAACGTACTTGGGGAACCCTTCGTCACAAAAACGGCATTACTTTATATTGATACAGTCCATCTGGAGTCACAAATGCCGAAATTTCTTTCGCTCTTTCCGTTCGCCAAAATCCTTTCAAAAGGTCAAATTTGTGACGTACTTGGCACTTACAAGTTTATCAAGACAATCATCGATTCTTGGTAATGGAGATGAACCTGTTTTTGTCACACTGTTCACCTTCCTATTATCAGTGCGCATACGGAAAGCTTCATCCGGTTTTGGAACAAGTATACATGGTGAACTCCAATCACTTTAACTGGGCGCTATGAAACCGCTCTCCAGCAAATACTGAATTTCCTTTTTCAAGTATTCCTGTTTGAGATTGTTCATCCTGTATGGGTGTTGTTTCACAGGTTTTGAATCTACAATTTCAACGTCATGAAAAATTTCGTTTGTCCTCGTAGGAATATCCGGAAACTAGTGCTCATATTCGAATAATAACTGCATAAATTCATTTCTTTCTTGTTGTTGCAAATGTAAACGTTTCTGGTCCAGCTCTTTCATAATTTCTGAATTCCGAAGATTTGTTGCTCCAAGATCAACGGTGTCCAATTGAATTTCTTCACTTAAATCCTCAGTTGGTAGGACAGGTACAACTAAATTAATTCTATGATTTACTTGGCTATCTCTTTCAATATACTAGTACTCAATTAATTTATTTAGATCAGAGTACTAATATTATAATTTAACTCATTCATTTTCTTCTTTACTTTGTAAGGGCCGTAAAATCCAATTTGAAGAAAAATTTGAAGAATGAGCAAGGGAGAATGAACTATATTACCTGAATCACAACTTCTCTCAAGTAAAGTTTTGTAAAACCATAGTTTCACTTTTGACTTGAATTGCGGAGTGCCAAATTCAAGTATAACAAGCTGGAAAATTCCAGATATGAAATTTGACCCTTGACCTTATTGAACAAATTTCGGAAGGCCAAACCGAGTAAAAATAACTTTATCAAAGCTTTTGCTGTAGTTTTGGTTTTAATATTCCTCAAAGTAATTGCCTCTGGGAATCTTGTTGACGCGCACATAATGGTCAACAAATATTGCTTGCTTGACTTGGTCCTAGGTACGGGACCAACACAATCTGCCATAATTCTGCTAAATGGTTCGTCAAATGCAGGAATTGATTGCAGATGAGCCTTAGGTATCTTCTGATTGGGTTTTCCTACCATTTGACAAGTATGACAAGATCTACAAAATTTACAAACATCACTTTTGATTTTTGGCCAATAAAAGTGAGTCAAGATCTTTTGATAAGTTTTATTTATCCCTAAATGACCAGCCAGAGGAGTTTCATGGGCCAAACTAACTCTTTCCTGTCTGTAAGATTTTGGAACTACAATCTGATAGTTCACTGACCATTCGTCACTAGCAGGTACCTCGGGAGGTCTCCATTTTCTCATAAGAATTCCATTTTTAATGAAATAACAGACAGGTACTCCAGTGGCTTCAGTTTCACTAATGGCCCTCTGAAACAAACAGGAGATCTCAGGATCTTTTTCCTGTTCGACGACAAGTGATTGTCGTTTAACACCCTGATTAGATAAAAGAGAATGAGTAGTTAAAAGAGGATCACTGTGATCAATACCTTTTGATTGATCCAAACAAGGAGTGAAAGTGACCTCATCATAAGCCTGACCAATACATGTGTCAGCTAAAGGAATATTTTCCTTATCGAAATCATTCTCAAGAGCTTTCTTTGCCATAGCTCTAGTAACTGTACAAGCTGGGTATAAATCAGGGTATTCTTTTTCAATAGGATCAACTTTCTGATCCAAAAAAAGGCTTGTCAGTTACAAGTGGATTAACCAGAACCTCGTCTCCAGATAGGTCATTGCCTAGTAACAAATGAATGCCCTCAACGAGTAAAGAAGACAATATAACAACTGTCACAGGTTCTGAAACTAAGTCTGATGACAAATTTTCAGAATGGAGAGGAACATTAACAAAGCTGCACTCTACTCCCTGAATGAGAACACTCTCATTAGAACAGGACTTCTCAGAAAAAGGCAAAGTACCTGATAATAAAAGACTCTGAGAAGCTCCTGTATCCCATAAAATTTTAATAGGGATAGGATTGGCCGAATCACCCAAGAGTGATAGAGAACCCTTCGACATGAATGGTTCATAATTCTCCATAATAAAATCAGACTGGGGTTTATTAGACCCAACAAATGTATTGCTTTCAATACACAACCATGACCTTGACCTCTTAGAAATAAGAGCATTTGGGATAGGTCAATCTTGATTCTGATGCCTATATTTCAATTTGAAGCAATCAGAAATGACATGTCCTTTCTTCTTGCAATAGGTGCATGTAGGAATAGACAAGGATTTTGGATCAAGCTTATCAGAAGCTTGATTTTTAAAAGTTGTGTCAGATTGAGTTTTAGAAGGAGTCATATCAGGCTGAAATACCTTTCTACCAGTAGACTGCTGAGTGAAAAATTTGCCTACAACAGGAACTTTATGAGTTAAGGAATACTTATCAGTAGCAAGAGCAGCATTTTCCAAGGTTTCGATCTCATGCTCGTCAAGATACATACTTATGTCACTATGGACACAGTTCCTAAACTCTTCAACTAATGTGAGTTGTCTGAGACTTTTACAGTCTTTATTGACCTTTCTAGAAGAGCACCACCTATCAAATTGTTGTGCTTTTTCCCATGCAAATTCAACATAGGTCTGGTGAGTTGATTTTCTAAAATTCCTGAATTTTTGCTGATAAGCCTCGGGGACTAACTCATAACTATTCAAAATCCAGTCCTTAACCACATCATAGTCAGCACTCTGCTCCAGTGACAGTGAAATGTAAATATTACGAGCACTACCAATAAGTACACATTGCAATAATAGTCCAGTACTCCCTTGGCTATTTCAAATTCTCAGCAATTTTTTCAAAATAAGGAAAATAGCTGTCTACTTCTTTTTCCAGAAAAGGGGGTACTAACTTGATATTTCTTATAACATCAAAAGTAGGGGAGTGTTTTCCTTTTGCCAGCTCTAATTCTTTAACCAAATTTGAAATTCCCTTTCATCCTTTTCTTTTTGCATTTGCATATTTAGTTTTTCTTTCTCAAATTGCATTTGTCTTACTTCCCTTTCTCTTTCCATTTCTATCTTTTCTATCTGAAATTGAACCTGTCTTATCTCTAATTCCAACTTATTTAGCTGGACTTCCATTTTCAAAATTTCCAAACACTCCTTGGTAAAATTTAAAAAATTCTCTACTTTTGATGATATTGTGAAAAAAGCCTGTTGTTTTCACTAAAGATTTCAAACAAAATGTAAAATAGTACTTGGGATTTAAAAACTAGGGGAATTTAAATTTCAAAAAACAATTTTCTGAAATACTTTAGCCAAAATTCATCCATCCCAAGGATGAACAACCCCAATTTTCTCTTGTTACGTGTAGGCTCGTACAAATGTAACAAAAGAAAAGAGTGATGTCAACAAACTTTGTAAATTTTAATAAAATAATTTATTTCCCTAGAAAACAAGATAAAAATATGAAATAAGACTTAAGGTTTGTGAATGTAATCCAAATATTAATCCTAAAGTTGAAAAATATAAGTCCTATCACTAAACAGTTCTAACTGAATCCAGGTTCGAATCTCAATGAAATTCCAATATGGAAGGCGATGACGTCAGATGAGGTTGTTGTACAAATGGCAATTTATAATGTTCCCGTTTAGAATTCCAGAATAAATTTCCAATGAATGTCTTTGTCCAAGTGTTTTATAAAAAGAAGAAGCACTTGTGCAGTTTTCTAGAAAATAAATTATTAAATTCCAAAAAATATATGAACTTCAAAACAATCTGGCTTCAAGAATAAAACACCTTGAGCTCTGAGGTGTAAAAATTACGACTGATCAATCTACTAGCAAAATGGCTGCTTTAAGCCTCGATTTTAGATCACATGGTGGCTCATGTGACAGGGCGACGTGATCACTAATCTGAACAGCGCAATAAAAAAAATGCCATTTAGCACGTAGCTAGAATAGCCCTATCTAAGAATCAGATTCTCACGCTGGAAATGAATTTAAAAATAAAATTGTTTACAACAGAGCCAACATGTAGACTGAAGATGACCTTGGTAATAGCCAATCATTTTCGTTTAGTGTTTACAAAATCTATGAACCAAAGTGAGCTAAAAATAGTGCTTAAGTCATACTTTTACGTTCTAAACAAAAGACTGAATTTACAGGGAAAAATATCAAATCCAGTAAAAATAATCATTACCATAAAATATAATGAAACAAAAAAATAAAATAAAAAGAATTTAAAACTAACACACAAGCAATTTAATTACATATTCGTAACAATAATGTAGGACTGTTAAATATGGACATTTGCTTTAGTAACAAAAATATGCATAAAATCTGAACAGCCAAATGAAAACACTAAAAAGACGAAAGTCTCTGTAAGCCAGAAAGAATCACTGTGTCACCAAACCCAAAGGACTTAGGGTACATATCAGGGAGAAGAAGGTAGTAGACTTCATTTACAGCTTTCATTTTGTTGAAAGATCGTATTTCTTCCTCTTTTTCTACCTCAGATGCTTGGTAGGAAGGGTTTGGAGAGATAACTCTCTTTTCCTAATTATAATCAAATTCCTGAGAACCTTCTATGATGATAAAGGCATTATCATCATCCTGTTCCAAACCTTGGTGGGATACAGGCGCATTAGACCCCTCTGCAGGAAAGGCTGGATTGTTGGGACAAACGTGTTTTCTGACTACTCATGGAGAGGGACTGAACTGTCCCTAATTGGTGCCTTTCCAGAAGAGCAAGAACTTTCTCAACTCTTCTAGGTCTCATAGGGGAGAGGTGACAATCCCTCTCCTTCTGTGATGACCCCTCCAGAAGAACACATAGTGGTCTTCAAAACATCAACACCTATACTTGCAGGGTGCCATACAGAAGTCATCCATGGCAGTACAGGATGAACTCTTTTGTGAAAGAGGAAACTCCATATCCCATAGCGGTTGAAAGGAAACATGAGCAAGGAGGGGACTTCATTCTGGTCTCCTTTTCAGGTAGTGTGCATAACTGCAGGCTCTATCAATGGATAATTAGGTGATCTGGAGACAGGGAGGAGTCTGATACGACCACAGACTCCATACCTGGATATGGCAAGAGTTCTCAATACCCAGTGACTGGTATTGTGCCCAGTGATTGTTACCCAGTGACCAGCATCATGACTAGTGCCTGGTAAACTGTAACTTCTGATCAGTACCTGGCACTCAGTTGCCTATGCCAGGTGATTGGTGACCTATTGATGATTTGCCAACTAAAGTCAATGGTGATCTAGATCTGTAGGAAGAGCCTTCCTGAGAACTGTAAGAATGTTGCATTACCATCTTGAGGTTGCACAAAAAGCTCATTGCTTGACTCCAGTTAACTGGAGAATAGTGACCCTCGCATGAAGGAGGTGATTCAATCAGACTCCACAATACAGCTCAAGTCTACCATATCTGGGGGTAAGACTTTGATTGTGCCATGGATGGTGCCTCCACACCCTTCTATAAATGGGATCAGAGGTGAGTACGCTTGATTCCAGCAAAGCTTGTAGCCCTTACTGATAAATGCTGCCATCTTCCTAGATGACATACTATCTTTATCTGGAATGATGGTGCTCCTCCTACCATTATTTAGGGGAGTGTAATCAATCCTCAGAGATGTAGCTGTTACCTCCTCAAAAATGAAAACAGTAGTTCCCTTCTAACATATGCTGTCTCTCCCCATTTTAGTGAGGGCGTAGCACTTGATCCCAGTAAAGGTATGTATAGTCTGATATCTTAGAGATGCAGAGGAAGAAGAATGCACTTCCTTTGTCTTTTTATATGTATACCTGCTTTTGGCTAGATCCCAGGTATTGTCAGACCATAGACAACAAGATGGTCATACATCCATCCATTAACACTTTGTAAATGAAAGACATGTCAAGTGAGTGCCTCACTGGGGCCTTCTTGAGCCCACATTTTAAGATATCTGAAAAGAAATTTCTAAAACAAGAAATTTTGTCAATGACTCAACAATTGATGATGTACAAAGACAAAAGGGGTTGCATCAGCCAAATCAATATCCATACTACTCTTATATAATTGAAAATCTTAGACTTTATTCATATACTAAACCATTTCTAAAAGTAGGAGCATCAACTATGAATATCAGGTCCTGATACAGAAAAGCTTTAACTCTGATATTTTTGTGCTGAAGCCATTTTTCTTTCTGTCAATGACCTTGACCTTAGACTTCAAATTTCAAAGATTTCTTCCTTGGACAAATAGACAGACATCAAAACATATGCTCCATCTGACGGCTGGCATTTAACCAATCCATAAACAGATGTGCCATTACTGCCACTTAGTGACACTGATGAACAGGATGGATGTTGCATCACCCTCCCCCCAGTTAATTTTATTGCATAACAATCATATTTACTGGCATCATAAAACCTGTGTCATTTATTTGAAGATAAATAGAATCTCAAACTCATATCCATCAGACATGCAATTTATTAAACTTGTGTAATTCCCTGGCAGCATCTCATAACAGTAAACATTATGGAACTACATTTTTATAAAATATTACATCTGACGGACACTTTATGTAGGTACTATCTTCCTTTTATATATTGCTGGAAGCATGTCATTAACTCCTACCTCAGGAGGAAAGTTGCTGGTGACGATGAGAGTGCTGACAGTCTCATATAGGAAGAGCTGGTCCTCATTACTCAGCAGGGTCTGACAACCGTTTTCTGGTGTATTCAGCACCAAGAGGTCATGCAGTCGCTGGAAAATCTCTGGCAGGTAATTCTGAAGGTGAATCCTATCATTGGGAGAGAGATACATCATATCTATTTGATGTGAAGATAAGCCATTAGTAAGTGAAGACTTTTGTAGCACAAATTATGTTGAATAAACAATTAAATATAGGACGATGTGACCAAAGTTTAGTGCATGACATTTCATTTCTTGATCCACCCATTTTACAAATTTGAGAGAATTTGGTGAAAAGGTATTTACATTTGTGGTTCATAGGTATTATGGAATAAACCATGGAAAGCATGTCAAAATGACCAAACTGATGTGCTATACACATGTAGCATGAAATGAAATTAATATGAGTTAAAGCCTAGACAGTGAAGATATGGACAGATGGGTGATCCCATGTACTGCCCACTTATTCACGTACGATAATAGTTAGATTTGTGTTTGTAAAACATACTTGCCCCAAAATCTAATCATCTACATATGGATACAACATGCAAGTAAAATTTCACCTCTCTAAATTGACTTGTCCTTGTGCAAATATGCTCACAAAGTTCTCAGAACAAACAGAAATATGGACAGGTATAACCAAATGCAAGCAGCACAACAAACAGAGTTGGTGGCCACATATACACAAAACTACACATTTTTGTTCCAAAGTTGGTGAAAAGAAATGAGTTTCAACTGGCTTATCGATATATCAAGGCAGTAACATAAGAAAACTCCAGTGTGATATCTATTCATTATATACCCTTCTTTTCTGCTTTTCAAATATATTTTAGCTGTACAGTTTTAACAGAATTCACAGCAAACTGAAATTTATATGAGTTAGATTTTAGTGCATCTAAGAATATAAACAAGCTGACATCAACTGAAAACACCTTTAGTTGGGTGTATCAAATTACAGATTGAACATTCATGTCAAACACCAGATTAGGCACTTAATGTTAAACTGATGTAAACAAGCATTTCATATGTTAAAAAGAAGGGATCAAACAAACAGAATCCAAGTTTTTGTTTCAGATTTAGCATGTGGATCTCACTTGACCTGCTTCAGAAACTGGCTAAAGCAAATCACTAACTGACACTATACACCTGCAATGTGCACATAATAAATATAGACAAAAGCTCAAGTGACTCATATGGAATAGACACTGATCACGATAATGAGAGAAAACTACAACAGTAGCGGCATATCAGAATGGTGACTCTGGAAGTAATTTGAAAACAGCTCAACACTTACTGGCCTAAATATATGGAATTGACAGAATACTACATGAAGCCAAACTACTGGAAAATGGCAGGTGCTTATAAACTATTTAAAATGCTGAATATCAATAATATTAAGCAATTTACCAATCTAGGAACTTCAAGGTATCTATGCTTTCAAATAGGAATATGAAATGAACTTTTCATCCCATCTTGGCTTCTTTTTCTTATTCACACATATACATATATTTACCTATGTAAGTACCTTTGTCCTGCATATACTAATCTCCTAATGTATACATTTGCTTGCTGCTGACTGCATGTGCTTTTCTTATTTTCTATTTGTCAATAAGATGTAAAACTGGCTACAATGAAGTTGTACTTGTTCATCTTATAGTTCAGCATCTCTAGTTGCTACATATAACATATAGCAGTTGTTCTTCCAGCACCTTTGGTTGGTTTAAATACCAAATAGCAGCTGCTCTTCCACCAGCGTCTCTAGTTGCTATATATAACAATTAGCAGCTGCTCTTCCACCAGCGTCTCTAGTTGCTATATATAACAATTAGCAGCTGCTCTTCCACTAGCATCTCTAGTTGCTATATATAACATGCTGCAGTTGCTCTACGAAGTATTTTGATTTGTGTGGATACAGTACCAAAAAATATCAAATGCTACCTTCATTTCATTAAATGAGGTAATTATCAAATAGGATGGTACTTGTTTTTGTTCACAATCTTACCTAATAGTTTTTGCAAATCTGGAGAAGAGGTAAGCTGAGCGACTGCGAACTTGAGGTGAGGGATGATGAAACCCTCTCTCATCCAAGAAAGCTCTCTGCATAATAAACCAGAAAGTAATCAATAATTATAAAGCTCACCTAATGAAACTTTTAGTAATCACCAGCAACTACTGTAAATATTAATATGCAAAAGATGAATTCAGATTAATGCTATCCTAACTAATGAAATGTTGGCCACTGTGACATGGCATAAATGACATAAAACTATATAAAAAACAACATTGTTTTCTATATCAAATTAGAGATATTATAATTTGTGCAACAGTGAAAGAAATTTGCTTCAGATCCAATGGTTTGTTAACACTATGGGACCCGTGCAAAAATCAAAGTTTTGAAATAACAGACCATCAATCTAATTAATAATACTGTATCATTACAATTAATCTCATGGGAAGCAATCATTAGAAAATTAAACTTATCTGATTTCATCAATGTAAAGCTGCATACCAAATTTGGTTGAAATTGAACAATCTGGATAATGTTTTGCTGTGCAAACCATAAAGCAGGAGTGAAAACTCAGGAGACAAAACTTTCTGAATCATTATATAGAAAGCTGGAAACGGAACTTCTCTGAGGTCTTGTTTATATACAGAACTGCAAATCAAATTTGACTGAAATTCAACAATCCTTGGAAAAATTACAGTGAATCTGGTTAAAACAAGAATTCTCTTCAAACACAATATGTCTCTGAAACAAGCTGTCAATATATTAAATGGTATAACCCCATGACCCAATGCCCCAAACTAAAAGCATGACCCAAAATCAGGAATGCTACAGGAAAAGAAGTATATATGGAAAATATTTTCTTTCCCTATGTTAATACCAGATATATTTCATCATGTGGTACAAAAACATATTTCAATAAAGATGAATAATTTCTGGTATTTATGCAGGAAAAGAATATGTTCCCTTTACTGCAGATCAAACCTGACTTTGAATCAAAGCTTTTAAGGTTAAATTCACTCTTCAACAAATCACTTCCATCCACTCAATTTCAATCAGATTTCGTGGCTTATTATAAAAACAAAAAAATATATCGGTGGCTGGTTTCAGGCAACCTAAAGTGTATCATCAGAAGAATTCTGATGCCAAAGCCCTATCAATATGAACATCCATTCATGAGAAGGAGTAATAAAAATAATTTCAAGATGGCTGCCATAGTGGTTATATTTGATTGGCATTAGTTTCATTCAGGATGAACAAAACAGCATATTAAATTTCATGGAAAAAGCCTCATGACACTGCAACTTTCCATTTAAAGATAGCTATAACAAAAGTTTCAAGATGGCAACCAAGGTGACAATATTCGATGTTTGATTGGCACCATTTTTATATAGGTCCAATCAGACATCATATGATGTCTTTTATTGAAACCCCATGTCGAAATGACCATCCATTCTTGAGTAGCAGTAAAAAGATTTTCAAGATGCCAATGTGGTGGCCATATTGGTGTACAGCTTTAATGGTAATTGTGCTGATCTGATGTTCAATATTGCCACTACAATGAACATCAAATTGGTATAATTTTCATTAAGGATCAACTAGCCAGAAAACAAAGCATTCTGGTGAAAATTACATGTCAATATGACTTTACATTATCAGGATTGCTACCAAAGTGACTATATTCAATGCTATATTGATGCAACTTTTATGTTGGACCAACTAGACAATCACGTCTTTTGGTAAAACCTCCATGATAATATGACCATCCATCCAAAATAACAATTTTCAAGATGCCTGTCATACTCGATGTCAAATCGCCATTTTCATTTGGGAAGAAGCAGACATCACAAGAAATCTTTCAATGAAACCCAATTTTAATATGAAACTGGAGTGTCTAGATCATATAATATTCAAAGTTTGTAATGAATGGGATATAAAATAGACTTCAACATATGAGATGGAATCAAAAACTGTAACCCAATGGTGTCCTATATACTGACCCCCATGGCCTCACCCATATACTTGACCCAGGAGTAGAAGTAGTAAAATCTGTAAGGTCAGTGTGCATTGATACAACCTTAAAAACATGAAATGAACCAGTTTATACAAAATACAGTGAATAGAACAACTTTAGCCAAATACTTGCCACATTACAATTCTTGGCCTCGTGACATCATCCTGGGGCAGAAGCGAAGACCACTATTAGTAACACTGAATATGATGATATTTCAAATATGAAGTGAAATGCGTAAGGGGTTACAGAAATAACAAACAGACTGTTACAAGGGCCATCATTTAGGGTGGGCAATATGGGCAACAACCCGGGCTGCCATTTTGTGGAGTCTGCAGTATTTTTTTCCCAAGGGTGGGGGTGCAGAAGATGATGCATGCCTGTGTGCATCATTTCATCCAATGAAAACTTGCGACAGCTGTTACTGATACTCACTGGTTACAAAGTATTTTCATCAATCAAATAAGACATTTTGAAATTCTTCTTTTTTAATAGCTGAGTGTTGAAACCATATGGTTGGCAAACTGGCTGTAAGATTGGCACCATTTTCATCCAAGAAAAACTAGACATCACAAGAAGTCTGTTGGTGAAAACCCATCTTAGCACAAAATGGCCATGTGGTGCCAATTAAAAGTAAAGTTCTGAGCACAAAATGGCTATGTGGTGCCAATTTAAAGTTCTAAAAACATAAAACTGTAGAACTGCACACAAGTTTATGAAAATAAACCATTCCAAATAAATGAAAATATGAAGTACAAAACAAGAATATATAAAAAAAATGAAAAGGTGTTAAAATTCTGTTATAGGTACACAAGAAAAAGATAAACTCGAGGTAACATGTACATTCCAAACAAACATATGGTACAAATTTGTCATATAAACCACATTCCCTCAAAGAGTCCAAGATTTTCTCAGGTTGTACATCTTTATAGTTTCTTCATCGTGTTCACATAAAAATACTTGCTTCACAGAGTGGAACATGACATGTGACACTCAACAAGAATATGTTCTACTGTCAGTGGACACTGACTGAGTATGCACTCGGGTTGAAATTCACTCTTCACAAGGCATGCATGAGTCAGGTAAGCATGCCCTATACAAGAACAGCACAGTACCACCTCATTTTTGCATATTGTTCCAAAACACCAGATGCCACTCTCCCATGATGGTCTGATGTTCTGAAGCCTGCTGGTGAAATTTTTATTCCACATTTCTGGACAAGTATAAAGAACATGCTGATTTGTATAATATTTGCGGTCACAACATGGAATCTTCCATTTGTCAATGTTTGATTGTCAGGAGGTTCTGCTGTTTTATCTGCCCTTCCATTACCCTAAATGCCATTTAAGCTAGGCAGTGAACAGTACAGAACACTTTTTCACACCTATATAAGAAAACAATGTTCTGAAAGGTTTGAGATATTATGGGGTTATCAAGCTTCAGGATTTTTTTTGCGTGGCTACAAGCATGGAAAGCAAATCAGAAAAAATGACAAAATTTGATGTTTAGGTGGTTTTTCAATGTACACCTCTCTCTTGGTAACTCGCACACATCGGGGTCCAAAACCACAGACCACACTATAAGCGAGGGCATGAGTTGCCGAGGGACCTCCAAAAAATCCTCTAGACATCCATAAAACATCTGGCGCGGGGGGGGGGGCCTTGGCTGAATCCTCGTTTTATTATCGAGTTGAGAATAATTGTCAATAAAACGCTTTTTCTGATGAAGTTGTTTGTTATTCTCTATAAATTATATTTACTTTCAAAATGTCCAGCATTTGGAAAGGTCAATAACATGATTGCAATTGGTTTCAACAAACACATGGTTTGCAAAAACATTTGTGTGTTATGTCACGGTTTTTTTGTTTTGATGATTAATCTAGTTCACGGAGTGATGTTTAATAGTATTTTGTGAAAGAGTCTGCAAAGCAGGGAACCAGACTAGCTGTTAATACACTACCAAACAAGATACCTTTTTATCAAAAACACGCAACATTTATTTTGTGAGACAATCGTCTACATTGAAACTCAATTTTTGTATTTTTTCAGTAAGTAAAATATTGATGCTGTGATTTCATTGCAAGTAATAGTGAAACTTCTTATCATCCTTGAGGATATCTCTATATGCAAATTAAGGAATTCTCTAAAACTCGTTTTTCCCACAATGTAATTGAGTAGGTTAATTTAAGGTAGTTTAATTAGATTATGTACACAATAAAATTTATCACAGTGTTCAACTGATCAACTGAAATGAGTTACCCAACATATGACCGGGGCCGCTGGTTCTTAAGAATGTGGGATTTGCATGCCTTTAAACTTTTTTTAATTCCACCTCCTTTATTTGATTCAAAAGGCATAATTACTGTGATTATAGAAAAGGAGGCCCACTTTTTATTTAGTGCAACAATACAACAAATGCTTCCACTACTCTGATATCAAAACACGGTGGGCACTTAACTAGGTTCTTAGAGAAACGCTCACGGATATAGTTGTTACAGTAGATTGACACATTTTACGCTTAATTACAAGTGGACACATCGAAAAGATAGAACTATAACACAAATTTCAATTGATAAAATTGTTTTTTATTTCATTGGTATTATTTTTTATTTAATTGGTATTTATTTATTAAAGTACTGCCTCCACTAGGTCTGACATTTTCATTGATCAAAATGTCCTTGAATATCGTTAATTGCAGCATACTAAGAATGTCGTTTGGAAAGAAAATGTAATAAATTATATTACTTCTTATTAAAAGTTGATCTTTCATAATGGTAATTAAAATTTCCAGGTCCTATCTACCGTTTTCGACCACAAAACGAGCGATGTATCAAAGTTTCTATTACCAATTTTGATCGCGATTTTCTTCAAGTTCAACAAATAGGGATCAATTTTTTGGGTATTTGCTGGTTTAAAAAATGGGATCCACGCCTGACCCCGTGTTATAAGCGGGTTCGCGAGTTATCAGGGTGCGAGTCATTGAGGGAGTGTAGTTCAAAGATTTCAATATGGCTGTAATTTCAGTGGTAAGAATGCAGGCTTTATTGGGTAACCAGTTTAAGATGGCAGCTCCAACTTTGTCTACATCTTTCAAAGAAGCAGATTTTTAAGTAAATTGTGTTTTTCCGAGAATAATGAACCGATCCCTTTATGTTAGGAATATTAGCCTGCTACCTCATGAATCCAACCCTACTAAAAGACAAAAATCATCTTTTCCTGTCACATACAAAGGGAAATAACAGTTGCCTATTACTTCCCCTTGCTACTGCCAGGTGTCACTACCTTTTATTTTAGCTGAATGAGGATGTTTCCACAGCCAGGTGGTTGGGAAAGTTTTTAAGTAATGTAATTGTGTCAGTATTCTTGGAGAAACACAATTTCCTTAAAAATTTGCTTTATCCTTCTAACACATTCCCCAATCACATTACTGTATTTGCTGGCCTATAATCTGACGCGGAGTATAAGTCGAATCAGCAAATTTGGCAAATTTTTCATCCTGCATCCATATAAAAGTCGATGCTGAGTATAAGATGAGGCCAGATCAATACCTCAGATTGTGTTTTTCATTTCATTCCACAAAGCATCGCGAATTTTATCCTATCTGTAACTCAGTATCCTTTCCAGTCAGGATCATTAAATGTAATTAAAAGTACCTAATTTGTTTCACACGAAGTATTTTAAATGTATTATCTACTTATAGCTACGTATAATGATGCTGACTTGAAAATTTATTGAGTTACAGATAGGATAAAACTTGTGATGCTGTGTGGAATTAAATTATAATTTCTGGTTTCATAAATCGTAAAAGTATCAATGTATGCTATTTGAGATTACCAGCAATAGGGAAATTGCATGATTAATACTAAAATGCTTTTTCCGTTGTTTTTTTTTTGGGTGGGAAGAGAGATACAGAGAAAAGGATGCATATGTATTCCATTGCATTTTTATTCTTGCACCTTGTGATCAAAATAAAATATGGTCCAATATATAAGAGAGAGAGAGAGAAAGAGAGAGAGAGAAAATTCAGCTCATCGTGGCTTTTTTTTTTATACCTTATTGCCCCCGTGTTGTTGAAGCTTTTATCAAAGAGAGAAAACATTAATAAATGAAACAGTAAATGCAGACTATGAAAATACATACCATACTCCTTCAGGGTTTAAATATTCACAATAGTTATATCCATACAGTCTCCATTAGGTTAAATCTGCAAATGGAAAACACTCCAGCCCAGTTGATCTATGTTGTGGTGTTCCACACGGGTCTGTTCTTGGACCAGTTCTCTTCATTCTGTACACTCAGCCACTCTCAAGTGTCATAGATCATCATCCAGTGTCTCAACCAAATATAGGGGCCCCGAGTGGCCTAGTGGTCTTAAGCACTCTCTGTTACGGATCACTGCCATCTCACCTCTGTCTGCGTGGGTTCGAGTCTCGGATTCGGCGAATGTGGACATGTGAAAAAGCTTGCCAGTAGCTTCTCATGGGTCGGTGGTTCTTTCCGGGTATTTCCCAGTTTCTTACTCCACCATTAATACTGGCCGCCATGTATAGCCTATCGTGTGCTGAAAAATGGCGTTAAGCCCTACAACAACAACAACAACAACACCCAAATATACAAATCTAGCCACCCAACTGAAGTTAAAGCTACCATCCAAGGTGTAGAGCGGTGCATTTCCGATGTGAAATCATGGATGATATGTAACAAGCTGCAGATGAATGATGATAAAACTGAAGCCATTCTGATTACAACACAAAGTCTTTCTCATTCATATCCTTTACCTCAGACAATAAATATCAGCAATACCAACATTAAATTCACACAGTCAGTATGAAATCTAGGTGTTACTCTCAACAGTACTCTCTCATTGCATCAACATGTCAGAAACATATGCAAGGCTGCATATCTTTAACTGAGACGCATCAGCTCCATTCACAAGTATCTTTCAGTTGATGCCACTAAAACACTTGTGTGTTCCTTAGTACTTTCAAGACTGGACTATTGTAACTCAATTTTGTCTGGTATGTCTCAATATATACTCCAGAAACTTCAAAAGTTCAAATGACAGCTTCTCTGATCATCATAGAGCACCACGATCAGAGCATGCCTCTCCCCTGCTCTGTACCCTACACTGGCTATCCATATGATCCAGAATTAAACACAAAATTTGTTCTCTGTGCTACGTTTCACTGACGGGCTCCAGTCCAACATACCTATCTGACCTCATCCATGTGTACACACCAGCAAGATACTTACGCTCCTCTTATGACACTCGTATTCTCATTATTCACACTATGAAAAAATGAAATCATACGGATGTTCTTTTGCATACCAGGGCCCAGCAACATGGAATGAATCGCCCACTGAACTTCGACACAAAGACACAGTGATCTCATTCAAGAGAGCTCTTAAAACTCACCTATTTCAACTGCAAGAACAGACCTAAAGACCTAATAATGTTTCCTTACCTTAAATATTTACACCATGTTTTCTGTTTTCTAATTTCGTGGTGTCTGTTTTTGTTTTTTTGTAATCATATCATTAGATATGTTTTTTTTATAAGTGTTGTCAAATGTTGTAAAGCGCTTAGAGCTTCTAAAGATTAGGCGCTATACAAAGTCCTCATTATTATTATTATATCCCAAGAATGACCATTTTGCATGTTGTATAATTTTATTTGCAAGTATAACGACCTCTCCATTCCCAACAAATAAGCCTATGTCTAAAGTGCATGTACTCTTTCTGTACTTAGGCGGCAATTTGTTTTTGATCTTTGCTCATGCTAGATGTACTTTAAATTGCTGTCGGTTCCGTCGGCAAGTTAAAAAATGTCACTGGCCGAGTAATTTACACTAGTAACCACATGGTATTTACTTTCATTATATGGTATGGTATTCATAATACCCAAGGGTAGCCTCATTTCCTATTGGTAGCCTCGCTAATCTGACCTGGTCTGCCAAATCTTGACCTCAAACAGGTGTTAGCTTAGAATGACTGAATACAGTCATAGTATATTTAATCAGCATCAAAATACCACTACAAAGCGATGTGATTCTTTTGATAATGGAAGTGGCAACAAAAACTAGAAAGAATTGCTTACTTGGTGGTATTAACTGATGATGGAATATGGTACTGCACTTGTTCACGACCAAGATCAGTCATCAGGTAAGTGAACAATACAGATTTACAATCGTGAAGACATCTGTCTGTATCTCTCTCAATGGGGCATACGTTTTATTTGATCATTAGGTGCAAGAAGAAAATTGTGATGGAATATGTCTTTGTCATGGTTATTCATCTTCTAACTTGTAAATTCTAAAGCACATATATGTAATCAAATTTAAACAATGTATATTACAAACATACATTACTGGTGCATGCTGCTTTTG
This sequence comes from Megalonaias nervosa, assembly GCA_016617855.1. Classification (NCBI taxonomy): domain Eukaryota; kingdom Metazoa; phylum Mollusca; class Bivalvia; order Unionida; family Unionidae; genus Megalonaias; species Megalonaias nervosa. The sequence goes on along the minus strand of JAECUM010014095.1, from coordinate 17,180 downwards.
CACAATTACATCTATGTTAATTTTTAATACTGACGATCATGTAATTGTTTAAAATACTCAATGTGGGATCCTATAATTTGTTATACACAATCTCTTCCCCAAAATGAAATATTTGTACACATTATTTTTCGTACTCTTGGAGAATTATTTTCAATACAAAAAATACGATAAAGCGATTCGGATGACATAATCCATATATGTTGATTCAGAGTATAAGACAAAGATAAGATTTTCTGGTCAAAAAGTATCATCTTAAAGGCCAGCAAATATGGAATGTTAGGAGAATAGGTAATGGGGAGGGGGAGAATGCTGAGCATCTGACCTATACCTCAGGTACTCTTCTATGGTATGATGGCTGGATTCTCCATGTGAATAACCTGTTCTCCTAATTATATAAGCAGCACAGCCTAAGTTCACTTGATCCGTGACCCCTACACAGAACCCATTTCAGCCATGAAGCAAGAGCTTCAGGGGTGATATCCCATTTCCTGGTTTTCACTTGAAAAAAAGGTGTTTGCACATGCAATGGTTTTTGTCTTGGTGCATGTCAGGTACTGCTTGAGTGTGCAAACAGGATCTTGCATGGCTGCTGTTCTCAACCTATCTAACGAAGAGAGTGAGTGACTGATGATCCTTTGATTATTGACTGATGGTAGCCTATTTGTTGTCTTTTGCCTGGTTGTGTCAAGAGGACCACCGAACCATACGATCTGAACTGATAGTTTAGGTCATTGGAAAGGGCATGAAGCTCGTTCACCCTTCATGCTGAAGCAAAAGCTATCAGGAAACAAAGTTTTGTATGATAGTAACTTGAGCGAAGTGTGGGCTAAAGGTTCAAATTTATTTTAATTGAGTCCTGTGATAACCCAGAGTAGATTTGATTTTGGAAAAAGTGAAGGATTTTGGTTGACTGAGATCAAAATTGGCTAAAAGATCCTTTATCATGATTATTATGGTACAGTGGGACCCTGCTATAGCATGCTTCGTTATAACACGAATTCGGATATAACATGGTCGTGGCATGGCTCCCGAAATTTCATTTACCTTATTATCTTGTAAAAAAAAATTCTTATAAGTTCGAAAAATAAAGTATGTAAAAAGTTTTATTATCATTTTGGAGAAGAGATTGCATATAAATTTGAATATAAGACGATTATGGTGTGGTTCCTGAAATATCATATACATGTATTATTCTCGTACACGGAAAACATTTCTTCTTTGGGGAGGTAATCGCGTATGGATTCGAATATAAAACAATCATCGCGTGACTCCTAAAATTTTTTAATTTAACCAATTTCTTACAGTTTTGTGCCAAAATAAACATCGGAAATACGAGTTTCTGAACCTATGGCTGGGCCTTTTGAGAACTTTGATCTTTGTTTATTGTTGAAAAATGACAGCTCATAAGTGTTAATCTTATTATTACTGATCCATGAGCAATGAAGCCATCAAGTCTACTTTGTGTTTGTCTTCAATGCATTCCGTATACAGTCGTTGCTCAAACAATATCCAACATATGTTCTCTAAACTGACTACACAACCAAGCAACAAACAATGTGGCGGTTGATAAAAGATTCTCACCTGAATTTATAGATCAATTAATTTAAGTACATTGCTCATCATCAAAGTCAATTGCTGAGCTAAACTTGTTCAAATTATGGGGCAACGATTTATAAAACATCAAAGAAACGAAAGCTGCCAACATGTGCACGAGGCTTGGCGGTGTTGTTTTATGCAATCAGTTGACCAGTGAATAATGTTGTCCACTTCCTACAGATAATCCACTGTCAGCAACAGAAACAGTCAAAAATTTAGAGTGTGCTTTGAGATGGATGGAGACACAAGATATTGACTACGTTTGAATTCTTCAGTTAAGAAATATGATTGACTTTGTGAAGAGCAAACATGACAGTAGCAGAAAGCAGCTGAAAATCACTGAGTTTTTCAAACAATAATAAAGTATTACAATTCACGGATGAGAAAATTTAGCAGTATGAAATTTATACAGACACCATTTTTTAACCTTCGGACGTACTGTTCCATCATTCGGTACGTAATATTTCCTATTTATTTTTTCATTGAAATTAGTCAAATAATGATCTGTGACAAAATTATTAAATATTTTAAATCTGTGTGCGGATATTTTCGATGAAAATACTTGTATTGTGGATTCAATGTGTGATTCGATTCACGGGTGAGTACACGGTGTTGATACTCTATTCATGTTATAGATTAGATATGTATATATAAACTATACACGTGTATGTACCAATGCGTGGTTCTCTGAATAAAGAAATATATTATATATGCAATCTCTGTTATCACTGCAGGTGTTTTCTCATTTAATATACATTGATTTAAAATGGTAATTATGCCAATGAAGCACACGTTTCTGCACCCGTTTTCATTACCAGCCCCACCCACCCTGCTAACCCTGCAAATTTGTTGGTACTGTACATAGTTGCTTATAACACGGTTCAGTTCATAACACGGTTGGGTTCTATGGCTCCCAACTACTGTGTTATAGTGGGGTCCCACTGTATCTTTATCATGCCTGATATCATGTCTACCATGATGCTGAAGTGTGTCCAATATTAGGGAGTGATAGTCTTTGATTATAACTGGGACCAACTGTTTCTCTTCAAAAAGCCAGAGAAAATAAGCTGGCCAGTTGAGGGATTAAGGCACTCTGAGGGAAAATGTTATTGATATGGCACCAGTCCTTGAAAACATGCCCCTATAAGCTTTCAGAGTGGAATGCTTTCTTGCTCTCTAGATTCTCTCCACAACTGAAGGTTTAAATTGTTTGTCTTGCAAGGCTGTCCAGAGAAGAGCCAAGCATGATGATAGTCCGGGCTGGGATAGATTACCTGTGACTGTAGTTTCTTGAAAAGATTTGGGTTGGCAGATCTATTGTTCAATTGAATAGATCGGTAACCCAGGACTTGTCCCATCTGAGAGGGTTTATAAGAATCATCTGACCCCATATCTTCTGGATTATATTTGGTACCGATGCCACCGGGGGGGGGGAGAGGAAGTAAATGCCCACAACCTCTGCCAGATGATTGACAGAATGTCCACAGCCCCAGCTTCTGGGTCTGAAACCGGAGAGAAAAAGGTTAAAAACTTGTGATTCCGCCTTGATGCTGAAAAATCGATCATGAACACCCCCAAAAGTGTGCAGACCAAAGTAAAGACCGATTGATGGAGAGACCATTCCGTGTGAAGGACTTGACCTTTTCTAGTTCGAGTGTTGACCAAGACACTGAGTTTGCTGGGAATGTGTCTGATTTAGCAGTTGATATCGAGATTGTTGCACCAATACAGAAACTGCCAAATCAGAACACATGTCTGGTGATTTGGTGCCCCTGTCTGAGGAAGATGGACAACTGCCGGAGTTAACAGACAAAATGAGGACTGTTTTGCTTTAGAGTCAATCCTTATAGAAATAAAAGGCATTGATGATAGCCTTCATTTCTAAAAAGTTGATGTGTACAGGCCGTTCCCCAGGTTCTCATGTGTTGCAAATGGTAGTGAAGTCTAGCAACAGGTGGGCATCCCAAATGTATGTACTGGCTTCAGTAAGTACCATTATTTCTGCTTAAGACTTCTCCAATGGGATCCCCATGGTCAGCCAAACTGGATTGCACTACTGACACAAAGAATTATCACATCAGGCATGATCATGACTGTTTGATCAAGGAGACTGGAAAAGGGGCACCATTGTGCTAGCAACATCATTTGTATGGGTGCATAAAAATACAACACAGAGGGATCAAGTCCACTGCCGCAATGAATATCGAAGGATTTGTAAGAACTCTCTTGCTGAATTCCAAGTCCTGATGGAAGTGGACTCAATGAGTTTGATCTGGAACAACACGAGTTCAAACACGAGAAAGCTGTACCAGATTTAGGTTGGTGATATACCTCATACTCAGAAGGACAAAACAGCTGGGATGGACAAAGGCTGGACTTTTCCCAGTTGACCTAAAAACGAGAGAAGATCATTTCTGCCATGGAGGAGAATAACACTTACCATGTGTGTCTGGAGGATGTCGTCCAGGTACACTGCCATCATAGATGAAGTCGACTGGAACTGGGTGACGATGCAATTTATAACCTTGGTAAATACCCAAATGCTGATGTTGAGGCCAGAGAGTAGGACTTTGAACTGATAAACTGTGTCGTGGTAAGCAAAACAAAAAAATTTCTGTGACAAAGGGTGGATAGGGACGTGAAAATATGCATCTGTCAGATTGAGATTGATGGCATACTCATTCCATCAGATGATGAGATTGATTGATCTTGCCATCTCATCTTGAATTTTGGTGATATAATAAATTGGTTGAGATGACTCAGCTTGCCAATTGTCTTCTGAATAAGAATCAGCCTTTAATAAAACCCCAGGATTGTGGTCTCCCCCACCTGTGAGTTGCAGGTGCAGTTCCTGAGCTGCCTGCCTCCAAACTTTCTTCAATTTTTCCTCCAAGGGGTAACAGTGACCCAAATGGTGTCATCCGTAATGCCAGGTTATGATGAGGACCCAAGTGATGTGGACCGCAAACATGAGTCATGTTGTATCAGGTCGAAGTTGGCTGTAGCAGTCTTTGCATTGTCGCTTTAAATCTAACACTGAAGATGTAGTGACTACATTCTGGATTAGGTTTGACACTGCATGGAACACAGTTTTGTCCACTTTAGAAAAAGTGGAGCAGACCTGCTTCTAGATTTTTTCTTTTGTTAAGGGCTGGGAGATCAGTACTGAAAGCATCTGAGTGAGTGTTTTACCAACAAGCTGAGAATGTTGCTGGTACTTGGCTACCTGAAAAAAAAAATGCCTTAGGACTCCAGGGGTGAGCATTTCTACCTGACAGGTGGTCAATAACTTCTTTAATTTTAGCCAACTGGGGAAGAAGCCGAAAGGACAGCATCTCTTCCTCTGGCTGAAATCTACCAATGCTTTCACTTTATAATCTTTAATAGCGGTAGAAGGTGGAAGGCATTGTGAAGTTGCCAACATCCTATAAATGTCCTCAATTGCAGCTTTGAGGCTAAATTCAGCCTGTTCCATGGCCAGATCTGAGTACATCTGATTTTGTAGGAGTTTCATCACGCTTACTGTGTGTCAAGTCCTGACCTAGTTCTGCTTGCAGCTCTAGATAAGCCACATCAGGTGGCATCGACGACTCAATCCAGACCTCTTCAAAAATGTAACTAACTCTTCTATGTGGATAAGTAGTGAACATGTGGAAGTCTGGCACAGTAGGAACAGCTAGCTGGTTTGCCTGGCCTATGCTAGCCCTGTATAGAAAATGGTCCAGTTATCACTGGTGCCAACTATTCCAAGAGTATATCTCACTGAAATCTCCATCATAGTAAGGGTGTGTTGCTGACAGTATGGCTAAACAGAGAGATCTGTCTTTAATATCCCCTGTGATGATGAGGCTGTACTATGAAATGGACCTACTGGATCCAGTACAAACTCCATACATCTGGACTTTACAGGCCCAAAGGCCATGCACAAACATTGGGACTTATGCCCACTGAGCTGCCAAACATTGGGGAAAGTAGGAACTGCAAGCAAGAAACTTATAGCTGTCTTTGGCTGTGTACTGCAAACATCAAGGTTATCTTCCTCATCATATTCTGTCTTTCATTCCATTTGATGCCTTCTGGACTATTGCTCTGAACTTTGCATTTCATGCATTTAGCTGACATTTCTCCTTAAATGACAAAGAAGAGAAACAAAGCAAAAATTAGCATCTCAGCATGTAACTAACTTGCAAATATTGTAGCCCTGACTTCCCCTGTCCATGTATTACATGCACTGCATGTCACAGAGGATATACATTTAGTATATACAAAACAAGCGATATAGTTGACTTCCGAACACTGAACTTATGCATTTCATGCATTTAGTTGACATTTCTACTCAAACAACACAAGAGAAAACAAAGCATAAAATAGCATTTTAGCATGTTACTAATTTGCTAAACCATCACTAACTGAATAGGTGAAATAGCCATTGTCACGCTAACTTGTAAATGACAACATGAGGTCAAAGGTAGTGTGGTGTAATTTGGTCTTGCATAGACAAAATCCATAAAGGTGACAAACTTGGCAGAAATTGTATCAAGCAAATTTTTAAGTAAATTATGCTTCTCCAAGAATACTTACCCAATCACTTTATGCTAGGCAATATTAGCCAGCTACCTTGCAAATCCAGCCCTACTAAAAGATGAAACTCATCTTATCCTGTCTAGTTTAAATAGGCAAAGGTTAGTAACTCTTGTCCATTACATCTCCTTGATACCACCAGGTGTTGCCAGTTTTTAGCTGAGCAAGATACTAATGAGGATGCTCTCATAGTGGGATTGTTGGGAGGGCTTTTAAGTAATGTGTTTGTGTAAGTATTCTCTGAGAATTTACTTAATTTACATTTACTTAAAACTGTGCTTTCTCCTTCGACTATGTTCCCCAATCACATTACGTTAGAAGAATAAGTAATTGGACAAAGGGATGCTGAATATCCAACCTCTATCTTGGGTATCCTTCTGGGGAAGATAGCTGGATTCCCCATGTGAAAGACAACCCATTCTCCTAATTACACAAGCAACACAGCCAGGGATCCCTTGACCTGGGACTCTTTTCGATGGTTGAGAAGATGAAGTCAAAATCTTCTTACCTACAAAAGTTTCACTAGCAAATCCAGCAAAGGTAACAGGCCATGTTGATTGATCTAACTGGGTCTGGTGGCCATCTGTGCTGCTACCACTGACCCTACCAGATTCAAAGTTTGTCTCTGCAATGCTAGATCTCTGAGGTAAAAACTAGAGAAGGTTGACTCTGCATGCCAGACAACAGCTTCTACAATATCTCATATCGAAACATTACATTCGTACATGAGACTTGAAGAGACGGCTCTAATCTTATAAGCTGTAATGTTCATGAGGTGACTCTGATCTTGAGAGATCAGTGAGTACACTGAGCATATAACCCACTTCAGTCACAAAGCAAGGGCTTGAGTGGTGATGTCTAGTTTTCTGGCTTCCACTGGGAGGAAGAGGTGTTCGCACATGCCGTGACTTGTCTCTGTGCATTTCAAGTAGTGCTTGAGAGCGTGGACACAATCTTGCATGGCTTCTGCTTTCAACTTGTCTATGGAAGAGAGGAAGTGAATCATGACTCTTTGGTTACCAACGGACAGTAACTGGTCTTGGCTACAAAGCCTGGTTGTATCAGGAGGACAACCAGATCATCCAATCTGAACTGAAGATAGTTCAAGTCGAATGAAAGGGCATGGCATGTAGCTCGCTTACCCTGCATGTGGAAGATAAAGCTATCAGGAAACATGTCTTGTACAATAGAAACTTCAGCAAAGTGTGAGTTAGAGGCTCAAACTTACCTGAGTTGAGCCACCATTTAGGAAACAGGGTTAAGGATTTTGGTCTATTGAGATCTAAACTGATTAAAAAATCTGAAAGGTATCATATCTGCCATGATGTCAGAATGTTTCCAATATCACAGACTAGTAGCTTATGATAGTGATGGGGGTCAATTGTTTCTCCTCAAAGAGTAAGAGAAAACAAGTCAACCAGTTGAGGGACTGAGGCACTCAAAGGGACGACGTGATGGATCTGGCACAAGTCCCTAAACAAGCGCCACTTCCCCTTGTAAGCCTTTTGAGTGGCTGGACTTCTAGCTCTCGAGATTCTCTCCACAATCAAAGGTTTAAAATGCTTGTTTTGCAAGGCTGTCTTAAAAGCCAAGCATGCAGAAGAAGATGGTCTGGACAGGATGGAACATCCTCGACCATGGTTGCATAACAAGATTTGGGTTGGCTGGATCTTCCTGCATAGATCTATTGCTAGATTAAGTAGATAAGTGACCCAGGATTTGTCTTATCTGAGAGGGGCAATCAGAATCATCTTGCAATTCTGACCCAGTAACTTTTGGATTATTTTTGGTATCTGTGAGAGAGTAGACAAAAGCTCACAACTCCTCTCAACTAATTGACAGTGCATCCACATCCCAAGTTTCTGAGTCTGGAACTTAAGAGATGCCTGCTTTGAGATGAGCGGCCATATCTCCTGTTGAAGGAAGGCATCCTTATTCCAATCTGCCAGGACTTCAGTGAAGAGGGGAGAGGAAGCTGAGTGAACGAAACCCGAAACCATTTCAGAATGACCTGGATCACCCACCCAATTTGAGGGAAGATGGAGATCCAGTGAGCCTGAAAAAGCAGGAGGCAGCAGCCATAGGTAGGTGTCTACAGGCAGTGGCGGGGGTGGGTTGGGATGTGCATATGCCAATGCTTACAGTTTGGAGGCTTGATGATGGAGAAAGTTTGTTTCTTCCCACCTCTGACCTCTGTACTAACGCTTTCTATGTTGGTTAGACTGTGGTCACCTGGCATTGGGTCGGGATTGGTATTTGGGTACATCAGACTGGGAAAAAACTGTCTTGGGGTTGCTAAGCATCCCTTCACACTGGTGGGGTCTGAGAAGGTCCAAACGCTTGGGGGGGGAGGGCCAGTGAGTTGGAGGGGCAGTTCCTGAGCTGCCAGTTTACATGGTACAGACCGCAGACATACATCCTGTCAGATTAAGTCAAGATTGGCCGAAGCCATCAAGCCATTGGCCATAGTATGGTAAGTTGCTCGGTTAAGGACCTGAGCAATCCTGGCCATTGCCTCCCAGGCATAGCTATTGTTGGATTGTTCAGCGAGTTGAAAGATTGCCAATGAGGCCAAATCTAACATGGAGGAAGTCGCCACTATGTTCTAAACCAGCTTAGATGTGTCATGGAACAAGTTCTCATCCACTCTGTAGTACAATGGAGCCAACATCTGGATGGCTGCCAAATTTTTGTCAAGAGCAGGAAGGTCCATACTAAAAGCGTTGGAGTGCATGTGATACCAACAAAAGGAGAAAGCCACTGGAACCTGACTTTCTGAAAAGAATGCCTTCGAGTTTCCTGGGTTGCCAATCAGACCTGAAAGCTGGTCGTTAATCTTTTTAATCTTTGCTGATCAGGGAAGGAACTGGAAAGACGGAGTCTCTTCCTCCTCCCGAAAATCAACCAACGCTTTGACAATGTAATCTTGTGTAGTGGTAGGGGGTGGAGGGCATTCCAAATTGGCCAACACCTGATAAATTCCCTCGATGGTGGCTTCAAAGCTGTATTCAGTCTGCTCCATAGTCGGATTGGAATAAGATGGATTTGTCAGCATCTCATCACACTCACTGTGTGCCAGGTCCTCATCTGGTTTGGATTATTGCTCTGCATAAGCCATGCCAGGTGGCATTGATGACTCTGTCAGACTGTATTTCGCCAAGTCACTAGATCTTTCTTGAGGATAGGCAGTCAAAAGTCAAAAGTCCAGCATCACCAGCACTGCCAGCTGGTGTGAACAGCATGTGGTTGGCCGTAAACTAGTAGTATATAAGTCGGCCTGGCAATCAGTAGTACTGGCCACTCCAAAGGCCTGGCTGAATGGACCGATTTCCCATCAAAATCATGGTATAGTACTGATATGATGCTGACTGCCTGGCTAGGCAGATGGATCTATCTATCACCAAATAAACTGTACGGTTGGACCATTCTGAGGAAAAGGTCCCCATCCTGGGATGGCTGGACTGCCGGTGTTGGCTGGACGGCTGGCAATGTCGGGATGGCTGGTGATGGCTGGTAACAGTGCAGCAGTATTAATATTTGGATCCAACAGATCCAGCATTAACCCCATGTGCCCTGACTTACAGGCCTGAAGGCCATGCTTGGGTATGCAGGGGACTTATGCCTCATGGGCTGCATAAAATAGGGGGAATATTCCCCGAATGCATCCACAGAAGCAAGTGATGCAAAGAGGGCCACAATATATAAAGAGCTGTGACATTGTCTCCTGCACCAGACATTGCATCTAATTCAACAATGGCTCATCCCTGTCTGTATCCTCTCCATCCCCTGATGTAGCTGTGGTTTGCACCCGATGAACATTTTTTTTGTGGGGGGGAACCCCAGCGTCCCCCACAAGGATTGCCATGGCAGCAGATTTGTTGTGGAGACTGAGGACATCAGTGTTGCCCTTTTGTGATTTTGACCTCCTTTCTTTCCCCTCTGCTGCTTTCTGTAGTATTGCTGTCCAGGTATTTTCAGAACAAGCACAGCACATATTACAAGGTGATTCATGCATACAATACAGGGGTCATATAGCAACGACTTATTAACCTGTTCTCCCACTTATGTAAAAACTGGTATTAAAAATTCCTATGGTCTAGCATGCTAAATTTGTATACTACTTAAGCAAGTATCCTATCAACATGTATCCTTAATTTATATACCACTTATCCAAGACATTGTTTCCATGGTAACATCAAAAGGATTGAAGGCAAAAAGGTTCAAAGGCATTTATACACAACTTCATTACATATCACTGCCATCTCAAGTCTGTTCACATGGGTGCAAGTCTTGGACTTGGTCAGCATGGGTATGTGAGAAAGCTGGCAGTAGCTTCCTGTGGATCAGTGGTTCTTACTGTGGTTTTCCTGGGTTCTTCGTCCACCAGTTATACTGGTTGCCCTTTATAGCCTAACTTGTGAAGAGAAATGGTGTTAAATCCCATAACAACATTAAGTTCATTTATATATGCATCATATTTTGTTCAAATGTCTTAAGAAGTTTTGAGAGTTGTGCTCCAAAAACAAAATTTGTTTATGGACACAGAGCAGACAGATCAACATAGTGATAACTATAACTGTATAAAATATCAGTGGATGCTGACTGCATATGCTAAAAAACCCCAACTGTTTCAAGGTTTTTTTATTGTTCATATCTTTATCTCTCAATGGTAGTCAAATACCAAAGAGGATTTTTTTTATATAGATAAACATCCTTTAAATATTCTCTTTTGCTTTCATTTTTTAGTATAGAAAGCCATATTTAATGGTGGATTGGGATAATTTGTACAAACCTGCAAGCAATTCAAGCCAGAATGCTTTCTGTCAAATATGGCTAAAGTCGTTTGAGAAGTCATGTAATGGTGTTTATGCTTTTAGTAATGGTGGCCACATTTCTATAAATCTGAGTCCTTTTTGACAATAAGTGGTTTAAAGGGTTTTCCATTTTTAGAAATTTTGGCAGATCAGCATCATTTGTTAAAACTCAAAGCCTAGATGCTTTCTGTTAAATCTGACCAAATTCTGAAAAGCAGTTTTGGAAAAGAAATAGTTTAAATGCTGTTTCTTTTTATAGACATATTTGATGGCTGATTGACATTTGTGTAAATTCTGAAAGCCCTTCATGCCAGGATCCACTCAGTCAAAATTATGGTTTAAATTTGTCAAGTGGTGCTGAGAAGAAAAAAGTTAAAAATGTAAACAATTATGATGCATGGCAGATGAAAATGGATGTTGGACCATACCATAAGCTCACTTGGTATTATGGTTAAATCAGCTTTTCACTTTAACAAAGCTAAACAAAATATAATTTTCTTCCGATTATGATTGGGCATACCGCTCACCAGAGTATCTGGAATGTACAGTGGCTCACAGGTGAAGAATCTATCATAGCGAACCAATGTCTCAAAATACTGAAGCTGTACTATCTTGTGTCCATGACAGCTCACTCCACTCTTTAGCATCTAGAAAAGAATTGTACCTTGTAAATAATTTTCTTGTCTGGTGAAAACATTAAGGAGAAATGTTCACAGTTTTTTCTTCAATGCATTTTCTATCAAATTTACAACTTTCTTTCAAGTAAATGCTCTTAAAGTGTCTTGGGTTGTAAATCTTTCTTTTTAATTCATTAATTAAAAGTTGCTTCAAAGTATCCCAAGGCATTTCTTCAAAAAGTTCAAGATTTGATATCATGGCATATTACCAACAAGTTTCTTAATTTTCACATCAAAGTACTTGGAAGTCAATACACCTGACAAGAATGTTTTAATGTCAGTGGGCACTGGCAAGGTATGCACTCCGGTACAGGTATATCCTACAGGAAGTATGCATGGGACAAGTATGTCTATCCTATGTGATTGGTACAGTACCATCTCATCTCTATGTTCTGTTTTATATGAAGGATGGTACTCTCCAATGACTAGTTAAATGTTCCAAAACTTGCTAGTGGGTTTTCCATATCACATTTTTGGCCAAGTACATAGAACATGCCAATTTATATAAATATTTTATGCCAATTTATATAAATATTTGAAGTCAGTATATGGAATCTTCCATTAAAAAATGGGTGACTGCAGGGCAATTGCTTTATTTGCCCTTTCATTAATACCAATCTGATATTGCAGCCAACACATCATATTTTTCCAGATTTTATTAACAGATCACCTCTTTTGGCAAGATTTGGGACTTTAAAGGATGAGAAAATTTATGGTTTTGGTAAGCCTTTCCTTGTAGAAAGGGAATTCAAAAAGTTGTTTGTTTTCTTCTGTGATTTCAATGTAATTCAAAGATTATAGTAAACCTGTAATTTCTGTGGAAAAAACTGAGACTTTATCTGGTAACTCCTTAAAGATCGTGCCTGGGGTATTGCAAAGGCAAAAGCAACTTTGTCTCAATCTTTAGGGCTATCTGCACTAGCAAGACTGTTTTGACGGTTTCTTGAGTACATATGAATGGCATAAATGGAACGAATTTTGGTTTCTGAGTGTACAAAATTTGGCATATGGGCCTAAAGATGCCATAATATGTGGGACGAAATTTGGTTTCCGAGTGTACAAGACCTGGTATTAGGACCTAAAGATGCCATAAAGTAGAATGGAATTTGGTTTCCAAGTGTACAAGAACTGATATATGTGCCTAAAGATGCCATAAAGTGCAATAAAATATGGTTCTGGGTGTACTAAATCTGGTTTTTGGGCCTAAAGATTACATAATATGTAGGACAGAAATTTGGTTTCCCAGTGTACAAGAATTGGCATTTGGGTCTAAAGATGACAAAGTGGAATGAAATATGGTTTCCATGTGCACAAGATCTGGTATTAGGCATGTTGGGGTTGGCATGTATGATTATTACACAGAAATGTTTTAAGTTAATATAATTTGTTTGTAAAGTCATGAAATGTATTTCATTGTCTGTTTTCTTAATGTTTCTGCCTAGTTCAGATTTGTGTGTAATTTGATCAGATGACAAGAATTTAGCATTTGCAAGTTGCTGTAACAGTATCTCTCCCTTGTGACACTAGTTAATTATTATTTGTTTATGTATTATTACATTAAACTTTGTATATCAATGCATCAGTAATTAGGTTTTCATTTTGCCTTGAAATTTTAAATACTTAACTCATTAAAACGTGATCCCTGTATGATAAAAATAAACAATAATAGGGTTTGGTTCAACACTTTCATTTACGCCAGTGAGCATATTTACATAACAGTACCACCGCATGTACAATGAAGGTTGGAACATGTGCTGAATGAAGTACATCCCTTGGATTCAAATCCGAGGCACCACTGCACTAAACTTTATTGATATCTCCAAAATACAAAATAAAGTTTCAAAAATAATGTGAAAATTACTGTAATACTGTAAAAACTGAGTTGAAGTTTTCTTTGATGTAAGTAACACCCCATTTTGAACAACTATGGTAATTATGCTAATATTAAGGAGTAAAAGGCAATTAAATATCAAAGTACTGGTATAGCTGCCGGTCAAAATTCTCTCTTAACCAAAGTCAGTTTCGGGGTTTTAATGATTAACTGGCCTTTACTGCTATCAGAAAAAAAAAAATCTTCCAATTATAAACAAAGGAGATGCCGAACAACCAGCTTTCCAGTGTGTGGAAAATTGTGATTTTGTTCAACCAAAACACAAAACTAAAATAGATTGATGCTGATCTTAGTCGATCTATATTCAGAATTTTAGCCTTTATTATCACCATTCCTTCATGAACATGTAACAATTTTGTAAATATATGCTGGTTATGTGCTTTGAACAATTAAATGTGTATACCTTATCATAAAAATTTCCTCAATTTGTAGGATCACTTACATCATTGAGAAAGAGTAACTTGCAAGCACGTGGATCAATGTAAATAAAACAGCTATTAATGACTAGCTGAAATGTTATCTGGAAGAATGTGATTTGGTAAAAACAATAAATAAAGCAAAGACCTGCGTCCAACATGTAAACTGGGAATAAACAAAGATTTAAGTAATGCTAAGCATGATTTGCACAATGTAAGTACTGTACATTATAGTACAGCCTGGTCTCCTGGGTAAACTTGAACTGGCCTGTGAATTATGACGTCTTTATTTAATTTTGTGTTGAAGAAATCAGAAAATATGCACGTTCAAAATAATAAGAAAAATATCATAGTAGTTGATGAAAGTTCAGTAAGTGTTGGGACAACAAATTTTCTTTTTTTTTTTTTCACAGGCATATAAATCTTTGGACACAGAAAAAATGATTTTTTCATGCCCCAGGATTTACAAACATTACGTTAGGCAATAAAATTTAAAAAAATTTTTTTTTCAAGTTTAGACCTTGGCTCATGAATAAGCAGACCCTCCCCCCCATCTTCCAGGCTTTTATTATTTCCTAAATAACTTGGCTTATACACGAGTATATACTGTAATATGTGGGATTAGATGGATCAGAGGATAGTTTGGAAGTATACTGAAAAACTAAGTTTATTTGTCTGAGATAAAGTGATGGTTCATTTGCCTTGACACAAAAGATTTTTGTAAAGGAAAATCTTAATAGTCCCGGAAAAACTCCAAGTTCATCATTTTGTATTGGATCAAGCATCAGCAGGTATGACTTGTGAGCTGATCCATATACAAATGTGCATTATACAATCTGGACCTTAATGAAGTCCTATATAAATGGAATAAGACCTTCTGGTCTGCTCCATAATCTGCATTTGCCATAACTTGTATTTAATCCAGGGCTTTTTGAGATTGGTCCCCCAAGGTATCTAATATTCATAGTAAAAAATGAGTTAAAACCATTTGGTTTCCTCTACAACAGATCAGAAAACTTTCAAGATAAGTGTTTTGGGCAATCATGAATTTTATGTAATTGTCATAAGAGCATAAAGTTTTATTTTTAAAAAATTTGAACCAAGTTTCTTTTGACCATTTTGAACCTCCAAGCATACTTTCTAATGTATAGCTGTATGTGTGTATGTGTGTGTGTTTGGGATTTTTAATGTAGCTTTAAAAAAATTTCAGTCATATCACTACAATGTATGCAGTGTGGCAGTTTATAGTGATGTCTTGCACTGGGGCATCATGCCACAAACTTGTAACATGATGTCCCACCCAGTCACATTATCCTGACACCAGGCCGACCAGTCCTACACTGACCTCTTAATGCTGAGCACCTAGTGAGGCAGCTGTTAGTATCATTTTTATAAGGTTTTGGTATGACTCGGCCAGGGTTCAGTCCCGCGACCTCCCACATCTGAGGTGGAAGCTCTAACTAACCCAATCACATTACGTTAGGAATATAAGCCAGCTACCTCATGAATCCAGCCAAAAAAGACGAAAAACATCTTATCATGTCTATTTTATATAGACAAAGGGCAGTAACTCTTGCCCATTACCTCACCTTGATACCACCAGGTGTCGTCCGTTTTTAGCTGAGCGAGACACTAACACAGATACTCGCATGGTGGAGTGGTTGGGAGGGTTTTGAAGTGATGTGATTGGATAATATTCTCAGAAAAACATAATTCACATACAAATATAATTTCTCCTTCGAATATATTCCCCAATCACATTACATTAGGAGAACAAGTAACAGAAGGAGGGGATGCTGAGCATTCGATCTCTACCTCAGGTATCCTTCTGGGGATGAGAGGTTGGATTCCACACATGAAAGATAACCCATTCTCCTAATGACACAAGCACAGCCTAGGATCCTTTGAACTGGGACTCTTATATGGTTGAGAAGAAGAAGATGAAGTCTTCTCACCTACAAAAATTTTCAATGATGAATCTAGCGAAGCTAACAGGCTGTGTTGATTGATCTAGTTGGGTCTGCTGGTGGCTGCCTGTTTTGCTTCCACCAGCCCCACCAGATCAAAGTTTGTCTCTGCAACGTTAAATTTCTGAGGTAAAACTCGAGAAGGTTGACTCTGCATGCCAGCCAACAGCTTCTAAAATATCTCTGATCAAAATGTTGCATTTGAAAGCAAGGCTCACGCAGATGGCTTGAGACTTCTGAGCAGTAATCTACATGAGGTGACTCTGATCTGGAGAGATGTCAGAGTACACCAAGTGTACGACCCACTTCAGCCAGGAATAAAGGTTGAGAAGCATGATATCCTGTGTTATGGCTCACAGAGATTGCTTGAAAACTTTAAAGCAGTAAGCTACAAGAGGCACCTCTAATCTGGTGAGACGTCGGGGTACATCAAGTGTATGACCCACTTCAGCCCCGAAAAAGGGCTTGAAGGGTGGGATCATGTGTTCTGGCTCACACTGGAAGGAATCATCATTTGCGCATGCAGTGACATATCTCTGTGCATGCAAGTTCTAGACAGCAAGAACAAGATATTGCATGGTTGCTGTTCTTGACCTGGCTATGGAAGAGAGCAATTTTTTGACTACTGACAGACAGTAACCTATTTTGGGCTATGAAGCCCGATGGTATCATCAGAACCACCAAACCCTCCAACCTGAACTGAAGGGAATTCGGGTCAACATAAAGGGATATGCAGCCCTCTTACCCTGCATGCAGAAGCTCAATCTAACAAAAACATGGTCTGTATGATAGTGACTTTAGCGATGAAGTTTGAAGGGGTTTGAATTGAGCGATGTTAAAACCAAGTATTGGATCCCTTTGGAGACAAAATAAGGGATATTGGTCTAAGAGACCAATATTGTCTAATAGATCTGATAGGTCTCTATCCTGCATAAAAACATGTTGTCATGATGCCGTAATGTGTCCAATATCATGGGGCAATAGTCTTTGGTAATGACTGGTGTTACGACCCTGTAGTTAAATTACATACGTGTTAAAATTTAAATTCTTCTAATTCTTTGTTTCATTTTTATTTTATTTTTATACCACTAAATGTTATTATTATTATTATTATGATGATTATGTTTGCATGGGTCTAACAGTTTGTTAGAAACATCATATTTATTTAAAACGTAAATGTGACTCGTGTAAGCACGATTTTTGCATGACGGTTTTTCATATCAAGTAAACAGTGAGAA
>JAECUM010014094.1:0-23865 GCA_016617855.1 Megalonaias nervosa | reverse complement strand
ATTGCCTCGGGAGTTGTTCACTTGATGTTGTTGCAACTCGCCATGTGTAGTCAGTAGTATTCGGAACTGCTGTTTGATATATTTTATGTTGCTAAAAATAAATTTTGTTTGTATGTTTATCGAGTATACTGTTTAAATCTGACATTTTATCGATTGACGGAGTTATTCGTGGCATCCATAGCGCAAGTTTGTTTATGATAAACTGTACATCAGCTCCGCCTGACCTAAACAGGAAGTCGTTTTGTTCTGCTCGATCTAAAATAAGCGTATGTTTAACTCCACGAATTACTTTGTTGTAATTGCGACAAAAGCCAAATATTGTACTTAATGGCAGCATTATTGTAATTTGACGTGATCCTTCTGCAAGTTCTTTTCTTGTAGCAAAACCTTCGTTGTAACGTGGATTTTTTACGCTAATTGTGTTATTGATTAAATCTAACATTGCAACGCCGTCCGCACCTGCAGCTGGTGCTGCTATACCAAGATTATTACAAGCTGCAGTAAGTGAGACTCTTGTAGCGTCTGCGTTAGCGGCTGCAGCTGGTGCGGCTATACCTAGTGCGGCTGCATTATCAATAAGAAAAGTTCTTACAATTACAACATCTGCAGTGGCATCAGCTCCGTGTAATAAAACACCTTTCAAGAAAAGTTCGGTCGATTCAGCTGAACCACGTCCAGTATCTTTAAACCACATCATGTTCGTTGCAGTCGATCTGGAGTAATCGTCGGAAAACGAAATTATATTTAAGATTGTACTTGTAACTTGTAGGTGGCTCGAAATATCCTCAACAGTTTCATTGGCCAGTTGATATCTAGCACTTTTAAATAAGCACCAACCATTATTTATAAGAGCTACTTCTGTTCCAGCTGCAATTGCAACAGGCGGATTGGCCACTGTCATAATCAGACCGCGAACTTCTAACATTGCCTTATGTGGCAGTAGAAATACATCTTCGTCTCGAGTATTAAATGTTCTAATACCAGCTTTATTTGGTTCATTAGAATTTTCATCGAGATACTCAACATACTCAAATTCTGTTACAGTGTCATCGGTGTCATAAGTGTCTGCTAAATCGAGATAATTTTTAACAGACATTTTTTATTTATTAGGTTATACATAATTGTCACTGCGGCGCTGTTACTTTAGATATTAATTTTTGTATAATCTGCTAGCCCTTTGGTGATAAAAGTTTTTTTTTTGTTGTTATCATAGCACGTTGAGTTTCTTTTGTTGGATCGATTTCTGATATAACTTGTTTTATCTCAGATGTAGACGGTGTGCCTTTTTTATCAGCTATTTTTTGTCCACCGCAGTTCCAGCAGCAGATGAGGCTCCAGTTGCAAAAGCTTTACCTGCGTCAAGTGCAATTGGTGCAACTTTACGCGCGATTCCCGGAGCATTTTCAATAAGTTTAGTAAATATATTTCCAAAAAATCCTCCATGTATTTTTCTTCGATAAATTTTTTTTCTCTTTTTCATTATATCAAGGGGTTGTATAAAAACTATGCAACGCGTAAGTGTAAATAATAAGTAACAACCTCGTTATTCAGATCCAGCTGTCGTCCAGATTGATCTGTCAACTGCATATTTATTGTTGTTATTTGATTTTCAACATTTAGCGGATAATAAATAACTTGCCGTGGACTAATTTGCATGAGCGAGCCCGGTGGAACTTCTGGCGAGAAACTATATATAGTTTGTCCTTTACTACCTTTGGCTGAGTAAGATCCAGAAGCAATAGAGCAATTTATTAATATTGTGTTTACGTCAGTTATATTTACCGGCAGTTCACCGTCAAATGTTATAGTGTGTTCTGTGGTTGATCCATATTGCTTGTGAGTAAATCCAATCAGCGATGCTATGCTTGTTGATGATGAAAAATCTATTATCAAATTATTTTTTAATGTTATTCTAGCGCGTAATGTGTTATAGTTTGGTGTTAGCTCAAAATTGTCTGAAACTCCTCCATTTTTCGCTATTAATTCGCGTATCGTCTTATTTAAATCAGTTACGTTGTAGGCTTCTTGCGGAATTTTAACCGATTTCCACATAGGTCTTGAAGCTGGAGTTAACGTAAAATCAAATTTATCGTTTACACCAGTTTTTACGTTAGCAATGGAATGCCAACACGTACATGAAATTAGTCCAATTTCATACTGTTTTTCAGTATCAAGTTGTATTGGCGGAATATAATTTACTGAAAAGTTTGCACTATCTTTCGCAGCTGTACTAGAGTCTAGTAATAATGTTGTTGACATTGTTATTTATTATATTTTTACAAAATTAAGTCGCGGTGTAAAGTTTCGTATTCGTTAGATGTTAATAAATTTTCTGATCTTAGATGATCAAGTATGTCAATAATTTCATTGTCAATTTCAGCGCTAACATTTCCAGCTTCCTTTGATGATATCAGCAGCATTAATCTGCCTATCATTTCAGCAGTTGATGTAAATATTTTTACACCGGTTTCAGTTTTTTCTTTTACAGCTGTCTTTAACTTTTTATAAAGTTTATCATAGTTATTAACCAACCGACTTAATTCAGTTTGTCTTTCAATAGGATCTTTTATGTCATTTGAGACAACTTTATCAGCTTTCATACGTATTTCATCTATTTGTTTTGCCTCACTACTCAAACCACTAGCTTGATGACTACGATATCTGTTATTTTTTATATTACGAATAGCTTTGATATAAAGATCAGCGATAATCCAGTGTCGGTATTGTCTGATACTGTCGCGGTAGCTTTCATTTTCCAGTTTTGCATCGTCTAAATATTTCTTACTTTTTTCTTTTATTTTTTCTAACCTACTAATATTTTCTTCAGCGTTGTAATCCGTTTTTTTTTAATATCTCGTACTCTCACATTTTTAAAATCGTATTTTTCGTTAAACGATTCATACTTGTAATTTCTTATTTCGTCATTTATACTCTCTAGAGCATCTTTAAAATTTTGCTCTTCTTGGATATCTAGTCCATGTTCTTTTCTAAATATTTCTTTTTTAGCTTTTTCTTCCTCATACATCTCTTCCAACATTATTTGACCTTTACTTTCTTTCATCATCCAATCGGATTAACTGGTACTCTTTCTGATGATCTTCGTTCAAATTCTAGTGGATTATTCATCAGCCAAATTAGTTCAGCTTGTCTAGCAGCAGGATCAGCAATATCTCTTACTAGGTCTCTAGCCAATCTTAATCTGTCTTAATCAGATTTTCTAATAAGTTTTACAGCAGATGCTTCTTGCTGTTCTTTAACTAGCCCAAGTAAACCTTTTTCCAGTAATTTTTTAGATTCCTCTTCTGATAGTGGTTTAGTTTCAGGTTGTTTTCCAAGTAGTGCTTCAGCAACTGGTTTGAGAATTGTGGCTGTTGCTTCTGCAGCAGTTACTTGTCCACGTCGTGCTAGCTGTACTTTTTGCTTAAATGCTGCTTGAGATTGAGCAATTTTTTTTTAGATCTTCTATATGTTTTCTGTACTTTGCTCGTTTATCCATAATTATTATATATAAATTTTATTAAATTTTAAGAAGTGGAAAACACCTTACTGCAGATAACTGTCAATACAACAGCGAAACATTTTAGTTGGATCATGTGTAAGTTTATCAAATAAGAAAAAGTTATACTTATCTTTTGTAGCTTTATGATATAATTCAATAAATTTATCTTTTGTTACGTCACCACATTGCTCGTTTGCAATATTTCTAACGTTAACATTGTCCAGTCCCGGAAATATTATAAAACAACCAGTATTTCGCCGAATAAATCGATCAACATTATTAAAACCTTGAGCTAAATAAACAGAATTACATTTTTTATTTCGAGACAGTGAAAAATACGATCTTATTTTGTTCATTTCTACATTGTTTAGCGGAATATCGTCAAAAACTACTATCTTATGTTCATCTGAGTCGAGTTGATTAACTGGAACAAGATCTTCTGGTTGTTTGATAATAAAAAAATCTTCACCAGCCTCAAGATCATCACGAAGTTTATTATTATATTTGCTTAGTAACTCGTACTTATCTTGCTGCGGATTAATTGTATAAATATAAACTCGATCGTAATTAAAATTATCACCAAGAAGTAAATTCATAAGCAAATTTGTTTTTCCCGATCCAGTTCGCCCAACAATAAGATAATGACAATCTGGAAGTTCGTTGTTATGTTTATGTTTCACCAACCACTCTGTATAAAAATTTAATATCGTCGATTTTGCCATTGTTTGTTATATAATTTTATGTTATATTAAACTGACTAATGTTGACAATTTTATGTAGGACAAGCTGTCCGTTATGCACAACTAAAATCTGTTGATGACAACAAGTTTTCATTGACAGGAGGAACTTTAAGCGGCAATTTAGATATGTTAGAAAAACAAATAATAAATTTGGAGACCAGGTATCCACCAGCAAACTTAAATTATACACAAGCGGTAAGTTATGCACAGTTGAGGTATGTGGATGATAACAAACTTGATAAAATCAGTGGAACGGTTATAAGTAATATCAACATGTCAGGAAAAAAAAATAAATTTGGAGACTGCATATCCGCCAGAAAACTTGAATCAAACGCAAGCTGTAAGTTATGCGCAGTTAAAATCTATTGACGATAATAAACTTAACAAAGCCGGCGATACAATGACAGGTAACCTGTTTATGTCAAATTCAAAAATAACTGGATTACCGACAACCTCACCACCAGCTAATGATGCTGATGCTGTTAGTTATGGTCAGTTGAAAGAAGAACTTGCCCCATACTTTAAAAAACCTGGTGGACCAATGTCAGGCAATATAAACATGAGAAATAATAAAATAACTACGACATATGTTCCAGTTAGCCTCAATGATCTGACAAATAAAGTATATGTTGATAGTCTGTCTAGTGGTATAAAACGAACTAAAAACAATGTTGGATATATTCCAATGCTTTATAAAGCAACTGACAATCGAGTTGGGTTTGAGGTAAGCCCATCAGCATATTATCTTGAAAATTATCCTTATTACGCTTTCTCTGATAGACATGAGTGGACGACTAACGGAGAAGTTGAAAATTTTTGGATTAAAATTAAATGTCCTACTGCAGTTGCTGTTTGGCAATTTCATTTGCGAGGCCGATTAAACTCTGGTGTTGGCCGAATTTATAATTGGCAATTGGAAGGATCAAATGACGATATCAACTGGACAACATTGTATAGCACAACAGACACTTACATTTCAACAACACAATATTTTACGATTCCCGCAGAAAACACTGTTAACAAGTACTTATATTTTCGAGTTAATGTTTTAGCTGCTGAACATCCATTTCCATGATTGACAGCATTTCAAATATATACACTTGATGATCAAATTTAATCTAATGCTATAAAATAATGTCAGAACCATCAATTATAACCATTGCAAGAGAATACTATGATAATATTTTAAACCCTAACAAAGATTTTGGAGCTGTTAATGAAACAGCAAAAATGTTACAAAGTTTGAAAAAACTTAGCATCGAATCATTAAATAATCCAACATTGCCAGAAAATTTTGCTAATTTCATTCGCGTTATACATATGCGAAGACCACAACTGAAAAGAGCAATAGAAAACTTTGATATTATAAGTAGATACTGTCATCCTGAGGATTGTCTAGAAGAACAAAAACAAGTTAAAATTATATTTTAAAAAATATTACTCGAGCTTGATTGGTCTAACATAGATTTGATAATAAAATCAGATTTAATAAAAGCACGAGTTTATAGTGGAAGAACACTAGAAGAAAGACGAATAAACGAAAATCATACTCGTCTTGACAAACTAGTGGAAAATAAAAAAATGACAATGAAAAGAAACAAAAAGTTATATGATAGTTTTTCAAAACGAGGTATATTTAAACATCTCGGTATGTACTACCATGACAAAGAATCCTTAGTTAAAATCGTTACTGTGATGTCAGACGCAGAGTCAATTATTAAAGTGTACGCAAACGCAATTTTGCCAATGATACGTAAAAATGACCCAGAATTTGATCCGGTTATTGTTAACAAGTCTCTAAAGATAATCAAAAGTTTAAACGATGAAATTAGTAATTTTAGTGATGATGAGCGAGAGAAGTTTTTTACAGAAGTCGATCAAACAAAGTTGGAAGTAAAGTCTGATTCTTATTATGATATAAGTGAAGAAGATGATGTTCCATTACCATCATTCCAATACTCTAGACAATTGTCACTACGAAATTATTACAACGAAATTTAAACAATACTCATAAAACCATATGAAAAATTAATGTTAAAAGTAGCTTCTGCTGTTGGTCTTCTCACAATTGAACTAGATCAGCTTAAGAAATTAATGCTAGCAAATTTCGTAGTCGCATATGCAATTATCAGACAACATCTTGTTCTCAAAAATTACACGTTAGATCAGTTGAGTTTAGTTTTAGGGTATATTGATGAAACAGAAATCGATTACAGTAATTTGGTGAATAAAGCAGATTTATATGAGAGTGAAGTAGGAAATAGTTTTGATTCATACGCTTGGTTAGAGAAACAATATGTACTAACAGATGAACGATATGATGATACTTCGCCAGATGTTTATGACAAATATAGAGAGTTTATAGCTGATCCTAAAAATAATAAATTCCGCGAGTTTCTCGATTCGATTGTTGGTACTAGAACTTTTGTCTTTGTATAAAATATTGTATAATGAAAAAACAAATCATCGATTTCAATCACATATCAGAAGAAATTCCAAAACAAGATGTTGACGCACTAATTCAATATTACAGATATTATCATAAAACACTTTGGTGCTTGAAAAAATGTTACAAATACTATAGCAAAATACTTCGAGTAATATCATATTTACCACTGTTAATGACTAGCTCTGGTATAATTTGAAGTGGAGCATCATTAAATCCGTTTTTGTTAATAATATCAGGCGTTGGTGTTTCTCTTGCAACAGCGTGTAAAAAAATTGAACCTCGACTTGTGACTAAAAAAAAAGCATGCAAAACAGCTAGTATAACTTACAAAAAATTACTTGATCAGATACGATCTTACTTGCGAGGTGTAAAATATGATATGGACGATTTAATACGCGAGTTTCGTATTATTGACAGTATGTTAACAGATATTCTACCAATGAGAGTCAGCAGGTATGAAAAAGATTATCAAAAAAGTATGAAATTTTGTCTAAACTTTAGAAATAATGTTTCACTTACCTTCTTACTCCAGCGAATAAATCCTACGCGTAATTGAAGGGGGTAGAGGTCCTGGGTTAGAAATCTCCTGGCTAAAAACTGAAAATCTTTATGGGATAGGGATTGGTGGGTCTCCGAGATGGTAATTTGTATTTGTTTGGAGGGTCTCCGAGATGGTAATTTATATTTGTTTGGAGGTGGGTAAAGGTCTTGGATTATATTTGAGGTAGAAATCTCCTAGCTAAAAACTGTAAGTCGTTTTGGGATAGGGATTGGAGGGTCTCCGAGATGGTAATTTATATTTGTTTGGAGGGTGGGGAGAGGTTCTTGAGATATAAGTCTCCATTTCCCTTACTACTATAGTAGGTGTAATGGATAGCATTTTTGTGGTGTAAGGGATAGATATTTTGTGAGATTTCATCTCCTTCTCTTACATTCTAAGCGAACACAATGCATTTTGAATAGTGATTATGATATATTGGATAGCATAGTGGTGTGATGGATAATATTTTTGTGGTGTAAGGGATAGTCTTTTTTTTGTGAGATCTCGCATTCTTCGTTTACATTCTGAGATAAAAATAAAGAATTTTGGGATAGTGTGTTAAGGGGGGTGTTAAATAGTATAACTAATGTGATTGATAATATTTTTGTGGTGTAAGGGATAGTCTATATTGTGAAATTTGATCTTCGTTTGCATTCGAAGCTAACACATAACGTTTGGAGTGTGTGTGTGTGTGTGTGTGTGTGTGTGTGTGTGTGTGTGTGTGTGTGTGTGTGTGTGTGTGTGTGTGTGTGTGTGTGTTGTCTGATTTTGTGATCCTTTATTTTGGTATTAAGGATAACTTTGTTGTCCTTTCTTTCTTGTTAAACATGGTCTGACATAATAAGTCTCACGTAGCTAAACTTTTGGAACGTCTGTAGAAGAACCCGTACCTACCATACCTGTTTTCTCCGGCGTTTTTGTTTGAACGATTAGCAGACGAAAATTAAATACGTCTTGTGAAAAGGTCCTCACATAGTAATGGGCCACAAGTAAGCCTTTCAACTTCAGGCTAAACTACGTAGATATGGGCACGCGTGCATGAGACATATTGCATTGCATTTGTATTTAGTTAAACCTTTTCTTGATAACTTTCGAGCAGAGAAGGAAAACAAATAACAAGACGTCAAGTCATAGAATAGGGATATGCTTTGTCTGACAGACATAATAACTACTTTCTTTGAGTAGTGTGTCACCAGGTAACGGATATAATAACTACTTGCTCAAAAATGTGTCACCACCTAATGATGAAATAATTTGTCGGATCATTCTTGAATACTCCGCCCTTTGTGATGTGTAGGACAGAAACTCCCTGGTTGCAGTCTTGGGCAGCTATCTATAAATAATAATAATAATAATAATAATAATAATAATAATAATAATAATACGATGATGTTGATACCTAGGTCGCTGAGATAGTGTGCAAAATACATTGACATTGGGTGTGGTAAGTTTATATTATGAAATAGATCTCAATACATTATATTATACATGATTGGTTGTTGCTGAAAAAGGGATTAAGCTTAATTCAAGGACACCACCCATACCGTCTAGTTAAAAATATAGGAAGCTTATCACAGAATATATATATATATATATATATATATATATATATATATATATATATATGGCTGTGAGTGTGTGTGTGTTTTCGCAAAATCAGTTTATTAATTTAACATGTGCATTTTAGTCACTACTAGCCGTATTTGGACGCAATTAATATGATGTAAAACATACTATTCACAGTAATAAATGTAGCAACTTTTTTATATTAGTAATCCAGGTTTTCTTTGTGTGAGGTCGTAAAAGCACGTAAAGGAAAACTTCCAAATATAAGCTGTATTGGTTATATTGTGCTTTAATTTCTCCAAATATTTTGATATCATATCTGATGAAAAGGCCTGTGCATTAACCTGTAACATGCAATTGCGTAAATACGTTTGCTCTTACATTAAAAAAGCGATAAAAAGCATAATTATTGCAATGGGTTTTAATGGTTGCATTGTAATATATATATATATATATATATATATATATATATATATATATATATATATATATATATATATATATATATATATGTAACAAAATCGTCAATTTCGTAACCACCAGAGCCATATTTATGTGAGTCTCTTAATATATGAAAATATTCCATGCTATCTCCTTCATGTATCGTCATAGGCGAAACGTTATCAGTGATGTGCTAATTCTTTATTAATCTATTTTACGATATTTTGCTTTAATGAATATATAAATAAAATTTCTACTTTATTGTTCATGTTTTTCATTCGAATTGTTTGTCATTTTCGATATGCGTTGCTCTTAAACCCAATAGAGGTTTGAAATGTATCTGCCGAGGGATTAGGTGAACTGGAAAAATTATAATGGCCTGTTGCCGAATAAAATGTCAAAATCACTAGTTTGCCATCAGTTTTGGCTAAGTTTTCAAGAAGGCTGGAGCAGAAATCGATTGCAATATACATTAAAATATATCACAATCCGAAAATTAATACAATACGCATCCGCACTATCACGCAAACGAAAACGTAATCTACCTGTTCAGATGGATTTGTTTACCCAGTCGTCTGACAATAACAATTACTGTTTCTAAAGTTTCGTCCCTTGATCGGGTTGTTGGATTTAGTTCACAACTATTACGTCTGGGTTATCACTCTAAAAGTATTCTAGCGATCTAATTTAGAGTATTTTTCCATTTCCTTTTTCGTGCTTAGATTTATGCATTCTTGGTGCTGATGTAAAGGAAAATATTAAATATAAGGATTAAGGTTATTCTCCTTGTGTATTTTTGCTATAGTGCACAATGTGTAATCAGGCTTTGATACTTCCGCGGAAGTGAAGCCGATGGCCCATGTCACGTTGTTTTATTTTCTCCGAACAATATGATAGGACCTAAGCAGTAAGTGTATCTAGGAAGATATTTTTGATTGAGATATGAATCATTTGGACCTGGGCACCCTGAAATACAAATATAAAGAATATATGTTGAAAACAATTGTGTGCTGAGTCCAGTTGCATTTTGTTACAAGACAGACAGAATACATACTTTAAAATGGTTTTTTTTTCGTCATAATAGTTTACCTTGAAACCGTTCTGGATACAGCCCAAGAAAATACCGGCTCTACCTCCATTAGGCTCATATACACCCAGCGCATCGAAGGTTGCTACTGGTGCGTATAGAGGGATTATGTGACACATTTCCATTACCTGTGGAAGATCATAAATCGTTTGAAATATAGATGAGTCAAGGTCTCTATTTTATTACAAAATGCGGATAGTCTATCATAGAACACCTTACATAGGATCGATTTACTTAAAACGTAAAGAATTAAACCGAAAATAATAATTAGGAACTTAGAATCATCCGATCATAGATTCAACATAAAACTCTACTTCATATTCCTCTCTTATTTAAAATGATTTACAATCTGTTTAAACATTTTGACGATTTAAAAGAGATAAAAAATAATCTGAAAATATATAAATGTACGTTTCAGTTTGACCTGTTTATTTTTTCCATTTCGCAACGATCAAAGGTATAAGTGAAATAGCTCCATATTTTCTTTCTAATACATACATTTTCGCCTTTCATCCACACGGTTGCGGATCCAA
Organism: Megalonaias nervosa; assembly: GCA_016617855.1. Classification (NCBI taxonomy): domain Eukaryota; kingdom Metazoa; phylum Mollusca; class Bivalvia; order Unionida; family Unionidae; genus Megalonaias; species Megalonaias nervosa. The sequence goes on along the minus strand of JAECUM010014094.1, from coordinate 13,009 downwards.
CATTACAGTTGGTGAGGACTAATGCCTCTGAGGAGACATGATCACCTGTCGTACAGTCTGATGCATTGGCGTGCTTGATAGTTAAGTTATGTACAGTATCAACAATCGTTAACAACTTGCTGCAGATATGAACATCTGCAAAAGGATATTATTGTCAGTGTCTGAGCGAAACACTTAGACATTTTCAAAACAGAAAACATTTTATCTACGAAAGAATTAATTTCAACACAGCTTACATAATTATCATATTCTGGATATAAAATATTGGTACTGTTTTATTAATAACATTTGGTGATCAATTTGATTTAATAATCCATGTGCTCAGAAATAGATCTTCTTTCGATTTTCTTTTCATTTTCAGTCAGATAATGTCTGTAGTTAGTGATTATTACTTTAATTACTGAACAAATAATCTTTTTAGATATTTTAATCTATGTATAGATCTTTATTTGTTCATTGTTTAACGCGTGTTTTCGGAATAAATATGATATGGTTCGGTTTGATTAGCTGCTTTACGGCATATCAGCACAAGTAGGTTGTTTAGTTCTGAGTATAGTACCTTGCCCTAAGACGTACTGTAATATCAAAGTTAATCTAATTATAAGATTCGAACACGCACTGTGTTAGGATTCGAGTTTGACATACTAACCACCAAGCCAACCCGGTAGGAATAGTGATGAATAGCCGTGTACTATTTCGTACATTATACTATTGTTTAAAACGTTTCCTCATGCGGTATTGTACACAAATTCGTATAGAAGATGGATATAACGGTTTGTTGTCTGAGACATATGTTTACGGTAGGTGAAAAGATTTGGTTTGCTCGGACCAAATCCATATTCATGTATAGAACCTGCAATATCAGTATTATACAATGCACATGTATATGCAATAAAAGTTCAGTAAATCAAAACGTAAGTGTTTTTCTGAATTTCATAACAGTGATATTTCTGAAAACAAAGACAGACGATTTCACTAAAATGCATTTATCATTGAATATGTATCAGCTGTAGAGATAACTGAAGTGGAAAATCACCTCTTCAAATAAACCGTTATCAACATTTGATTAGTTAAAGCAATGTACAACGTAGAAGATACAGTTATGTGTAATGAAGTGCTGATTAATATAATTTCTTTGTAGTGAAATATTGAACGCATTATGCAATAATCATTTCAAATTATGCACATATATAAAGAGTCATATATATATATATATATATATATATATATATATATATATATATATATATATATATATATATATATATATATATATATATATATATCTGTGTACTCTTTATACAGACGTATTCAACCGAAGTTTCCCTATTTTGAATGAAAGAATACGCAACTAGTTAAATAATAGAATAAATATTTTTCATGTGCTACTTCATTTGATTGGCTTAGATGTGCGATTCCCGCACGGTCAGACACTTCACAGCTAGTTTGGTGCGTGCATTTTGTGATGCCAGTTTTACTGTAATATCGGAATGGCTCATTCCGTTAAGTGCATGATTAAAACTTTCCTAGAGTAATTTGCAAATAATTATTTGTAATCAATCATATGATATTTACAGTCTTATACAAAGTGGTCCATAGAAATCTTCAATGATCATTTTCAAACAGTGCCAATGCCCTTATATTTCAATTTAGGCTTGAAACACTTCCATTGTCTACTGGAAATATTTGATCTTAGCAAATCGAGTATGAAGGAACAAATTCTTCACAGTTTTCTTACCAAGTAAAGACTCTGCTGTAGTTGTCGCATCAAGGATATCTGCCTTCGTGGTCAGCGGAGTTTCCATGGTTGCTGATACAGTTGTTTTCTCTGAAGATTGCGAAGCTACGTTTTGTACATTAAGATAAAACAACAACTATGTTCTATTTAAATTTAATTTATCCGTGTACAAATCTACGAATTAAACACGGAATAATTCTGTTGGAACTGTAAAGCTATCATTGCAATCTCCATTAAACTAGAATTACAAGATAAAACAGTACCTTCAAGAATTCTTACGCTATATACAAGAAACAACAAAAGGATATAAGATGGTAGAAAATGAAGAATGTAGAGAATTTATCATTAGAGGTTTGCTCTACTTAATGTTCCTGTTGTCAATTGTGAAGTCTTGCAGGAACGCGTAGTTCGTGTTGATATTTTATGGAATCTGCTGTCAGATAGTGCTGTTTTTTTTGACAATTATTAATTTGTTTCAAAAGAACATCACAACGTAAACTTTGTAAGAGGGTAGGACGAAATTTCTAAATTTTCATTTTGTTGTGTCTTTCTTTAAGCACAATACGATTGAACTGATACACCACTGGTTGATATTTTTTAAAAGTCAAAATAATATTTCTAATTCTTCAAGAAAATGACAATAACATGACCTAAGACTTTGTATCTTTTATATATATATATATATATATATATATATATATATATATATATATATATATACTATATATATATATATATATTAATTACCTGAGAAGCACGAACAAGGATCGCTTGCTGTATTGGGATATGTGGCTGCAAATTGTGATAGATTTAGTAATGTGTATTGACATTTTAAATTCTTTCTAACAATAGTGGAAATAGCAAATATCTGCTTCTGCGCAACCTATACTTTGGACATGTATACCGAATCAAGGAATCAAAATGTGCCTGATATGGGTTGCATGTATTTCGTATGTATCAGTGATTGGAGAGAGGGAGATTTAGGCTGATTGTTCATTATGTAATAAACATTTAAGAGATTATAAATAAGCAATAAATGAATTACCAGTAAATAATTAGAGGAATAATTCAACAGATGGACAGTATAATTAAGCGTCATAAAGATAAAACTAAATAAATTCTCACAAATATTTACGAATTAATCAATTGACATATTGATACAGTATGTGTATGATAATAATTTCATTAATTTAATTATATATAAAGTTCTAAAAAGCCATCCACCAAATTATCTCAGCACCTTTAATCAACACAATATGTCCATTGTCACAATGATCACTTTAATACAAAATAAACTGAATATTCCAAAAGACAGATCTGAAAAAAATAACTCAATTTTAGTACAGTGGATCATACTGTCCTACTATGTACCCAGTAATATCCAATCATGTTGACCTCTTATTAGTTAGAATTAAAACTGAAGAAAAGTTTTGTTAACGAAACTTAAACTATATTGTTTGATTGTAATTAAATTTTTTATATTACCTCAAACAGTTAATACCATAATCAGATCATTTTAACGCTTATTACACTTGTAGTGAAAGAGTCTATCAGGAATAAATAAAGTCTAAATATAATCCTTTATAAGAAAACGAATAAATGAACTGATAAATAAACATCAAAAAAATGTTATCTACCGGTGAAAATCAGAAAAAAAGGGGAAAAAATACCTTGTGCATGAAGAATTAAATCCACCTTACAATCTCTTTGTTGGTCCTTGCTTATTGCGCTGAGATAATGCCACACTGAAATAACATTTATTTTTTCACATACCACTGTTATGCAATTACTAAAAATATTATCCCACAGTTATGCAATTACAAAAAATATTATCACAAATTGTTTGTCACCAGCATCATAATGTTCAACATGAAGATATGTGCGGATATTTCTTGAAAAGCATATATCAATCAGGTTATGAATGCTTTCACAGATAATAACAGCAACTGAAATTATTGATTGAGAAGCTGAAGAATGACAATTACAAAGTAGAACATGTAAGATGCACGTGGCTGGTCTTTTGTGCTTGCTCCTCACACCAATATAAGACATAAATTCGTTATTGTTGATAAGCTACATCAGATGAGTTTTTAAGTCGTCCATAGATATGTGTTAACGAGAGAAAGGTATGAGCACATATTGCAAAATACAGAAAAATAATCTCTTTAAGTGATTTAATTTCGGTCAATGCTTTAAAATTGTGCGAACGAAGGAATCAAACATGCAGTTAAACGTAGGATTAAATAACTTTGGTTTCTTACTTCATGCTTGATTATAGCGAATTTAACTTGAGTTTATTCTTACTGTATTGGTGTGACCTGCAAGGCGACGGACTGTTGGCATATATTTCATCGTGGAGGTCTGAAAGTAAAGAAAATATTAAGTTGGTAGCGAATTACTGAACAAACTGCTGTCATTTTGTTAATATTCTTAATGCAAATGGTTTTATATGTTGGTGATTGTATGAGAGGGAGAAATTTGTTCGAGAAAATATGATGAGTTAGTACATGCCCGCCAAAATGAACGGTTCTCATGAAGTGAGAAAGAACTCGTGTTATCTTTTCTTTCTTGGGTTTCTTATTCTTTGTCTTCTCTATGTTTCTTATTGGCACTATTATTATTATTATTATTATTATTATTATTATTATTATTTCCTTCTACGGATTTGAAGTAATGAATGCAGATTTTTATTTTCTGCTTCTGTGAACTTACTATTTCCCACAATATAAAATACGGAGGACTTTTACTGCTCTGACTGTACAAGAAGTGCTACCTTTCAGAGTGGGTTGGGGCATAAGGGATATAGCACGTGCTCTTAGTCGTTCTATGAATCTGTCGTGTATTACCTTTAACGGGTTGGATCTGTGATTTTGTATCTCTGTTTCTTGAATTTCTATGCTGTCTGATCAAGTTATGTTGCATTAATTTTTGTGCACGTCAGGTTTTTATCTTCTACCCACTTGTACAATGTACGGCATTCTATGTTCGACGTCATTCTATCGTTCTCCACTAGGAGTTTGGTCCTGTTATTTTTAACTACTTTCTTTGCAACAAACAGGCAACACTAAGTTTTCAAATACTTTCTAAGCAAATCAGAGGTAACAATTGGTCGTGTATTTTATATGTTAAGAATCACAAAGCTACTGTCCTATCAATAAGACTAGTGTGCAGTGTCACATATTTGGTGTGTGCTCTAGATTAGCTGGTACATTTACTTATACAACGATGAACCATCCATCTTCTTTACTCTCGGACGTTCTGCACATTGCAAGACGTCTTGTACATATGCACAATTGTATATTGTTGCCCATAAAGCCAGATCAAGTTCTGCTTTAAGGTTCTTTAATCTCGTTTATCGTTCAGTTTCAATGGACAGATGGTCCATGCATCGCCTTACCTACCTAAATAAGACTTGCTTTCTTTCTCCTCTTTTCTTGAAATTCCGTTCTCTTGATATATTCTTGACGTACTCAGGCGAGAAATTCTCTTCATTTTCTCCAACATATTTTGCTCGGCTTCTTTTGCTTCCATCGCCATAATATTGTACACGCATCATATTCCATTTTATATCGTTGTGTTCAGGTTCAGAAAACATCTGCATTTGTTTTAAGTGCAACATGGATAGACAACTTCTCGGTCTCTCTGCCCAATTCAGGCAATCTTTTCTTCTTTGTCCAGTAATCTATCCCAGCTGTCTATATTATCTTTTAGACTGTTCAGACGTTAATGGCAATCTGAACATCCTCGACATATTCCGTCGCTTTCTAGAATGATATCTTGGGTGTAAATAGTGTCCACTTTGAACTACTCTCATACTCGTGCTTGTTGGATTTTCATACTAACTTTATTGACGTCACACGGATCGATGAAATTTACTAGCAATAGCAACGTAGGCAGGAGTTTAAGTCTACTGAAAATGAATTATTTATTCATTTTGTTTCACTGAACAATTGTAGAAAATTCACTAATAGTTAAGCATGGATACATCGTCGCAAAATGATATTTTCAAAGCCTATCATTTTATTTATTTATCTATAGAGCTTCAGATTGTCCATGAGTACAATATAATCAATTTTCTTTTCGAGCATTCCTTTTTGATCTGGTATGATACATTACGAACATCAGCAAAGAAAGCTGCTCGGCTAGAAGATGCCGCATTTGATTGCTACTTCTACATAATTTTTGAGTTGGATCTTCATTTATTTTCTCAAAGACAAGATTCTGTAAGTTTTGACTCTTAGTATCCTCTATGCGATTCTAGCATGACACGGATAGTCTACGGCTCACGAGTGTGGAAGTTATTTTACAATCGATCAGTACCTCACGTGGTTCTCTTTCAAATACTATCACAGAACATCAGCTATTAGATTAGCAGTTGATTGACAGTGCCACCTGACTTTAGTCAGCAACACTCTTTAATGTGGACAAAAGGTTTTTCTGTACAAGATAATCGGCAATAAATCCACATTAAGAACTTCTGCACTGCTGGCAAGCAGGTATTCTTTCTTTAAATGCTTAATTTTTTATCCTTTCTTCTTGACATTCACGTTAGGACCTACGGCATATTTTCATAACTTTCATGATTTATAATGAATAATTATAATAATTATCACCATCATCATCATCAGCAGATGCCTAAGTGTAAACTAAGTGTAAAATGTTTACATGTGATAGGGTGCATCACCAATAATGTGTATTATTTGCCTTATCATGTTTGTACCAATACGATTTTGAACGTATTTCTTATTACAGGCAGCATATTATGAAAATTTTGAAACATTGTTGTCTTTGATGGTCTGCTAGGTATTATACTGTCATAAAGTACATCACTGTACCCATAATACGCTTCTTTCAGCTCTGATGACGCGGTTTTCTGAATATTATTTGGATTTTTGAAATGAGAATGCTATATCTAAAATGAATTTAATATATAATGGGTCTTTTTCACGTTAGGACTTCAGTACTTGTAGAAATTGTACTCTGATTTATCCTCGTATACTTACGTCGGTGATTCGGGTAGTGGCGATTGCAATACACTTGGTCTAAATTGACTAAAATGAGAAAGTTCAATATTAGTTCAGTTTTGTTTTAGATACATATTGTGGATAAACTAAATCATGTCAGTATATGTTTTCTCTTTTTAACAGAAGACATTAATATTATTTTGCCATGGTCCGATTTACAATTGTGAAATGCATAATGTGTGGCTCACTACTTAGTAATTAGGATGAATCACTCCTAACACTTCAGACAAAATTCCTGATTGAACCATAGCTTGAGTAATCCTATTTTATGCAATTCAACAATGCCGCACATAAAAATGTCAATGCATTTCGAGGTGCAATTAAAACTCATGCGTTTCTACGTCACTACTGGAAGATTAATGTAATATGCACAGCATATCCTTACTTCATAACTACTGGAAAGGAACATTTGATCGATAGAATGGAAGAAATAAAACAGACATAAAGGAAGATCGATAGATGTAAATATCATGTTACTAGGTGGCTTTAACTACATCACAAACATTTTCGCCACAGAGTTAGCGCTTGTTATGTGATTGCTATAAATATTCATTAGGAGAACAAACGAAAGTCGGCATAATTGTATACTTACGCAAATTGACTGTATGTCGGTGTATATCTTGGCCGGTGCAAATGCAATGCTGGGGAGATTGTTGATATCCGACAAATGTATCTGCAGTTTAAATATTAAGCAGCATACACCATAAAATTGTCACTTATATAAATAGAAAACAATTTATAGCTAAATTTATCCAAGGTCCTTCAACCCTTGTGTTAAATCGTTTCTGATTATATAAAACACAGTGTTTGTCACTTGGAACCTAGATGAGTCATATTGTATCTTTAATATATATTCCATGATCACATCATTAGAGATAATATTTGGAGGAGGGGTGCGACGCATAATGTGCCATAGAAATCGCTACTTTTATCCGCACTTGAGGAAGAGAATCCGGATTTAAAAGCAAGCACTAATTCGGTCAAAGAAACAAAACTAAATTGGTGATAAACACCATTGCCGCTGTGCTTTTACATGCGCATCCATGAGCTTGGAGTGTTTTAAAATAATACAGTTATGTTAAACAATTAAGAATTAGTTGAAAAACACTTTAAAAGAAATGTTAAGATAAATAATTGTAATTGGACCATTTAAAAATAGTGTTAAAATAACGTCAAAATCCCATGATGCTATTTTCAGAAGTACAGAACACAAAATAAATCTTGGCATAAGTATATTCATTTATGATATTTAAAACCTTGCTGTTGTCATGTCCTCAGTTATTATCGAGGCAAAATCATTTTTTTCTTAATCCTTGATATCGTAAACTATTGTTCCAAGTAACCGGCCTCTTAAAAATGTAACATATCTGTGACGAAGATGAAGATGCAAAAAGCGGTTAGCAACTGTGGCAAACGTTTATAAAATAATGCGGCAGAATTCACCGTACAGTAATTTCTCGCCACAAGGTACCAATTTATACCAAACTTCAAACCGTGTCATAACAAGTCTTATTTCTTTAGAAATATTTCTTTACAATTATATTTATTACATTTATTTGTAATTGTTTTACAGTTTTTGTCTGGCCACATTTGCAATGGTCTTCGAAGTGATTTTAGGAACGATGAACTTTAAAGAGGAGACATCGGACACAGTGCTAATGTACGGCTTCACTGACATTGAAGCAGAGAACCTATTTTTGTAACACTGCATATCAAGACAAATAAAATTGCTAGCAATATCATTTGTTCTTGGCGGTTCAACTTGTTCCTGTCGCATAGGAGTCTGTGTATGACTTAGAATTTGGGATCAAAATCGACGATAACCAGGCTATTCTACACAAGAATTGAAATTTCCGGACTTTAATGTACAGCTGTAAAAATTATCAAAACTGCTGCATTTCATGCTTTAAAAAGAACAGAAGCTAATGAATATTGTTTTATGTCAAATAATGAACGATTCTTACTGCTCATGTGGTCAATAATTTTGTGCAAGCATTCCCTATTATTTCTGTGTATGTCTGCAAGGTAACTCCACACTGCAATGAAACCAATCTCTTCTGAAAAGTTATACATTTAAAGCATAATACATGTTAAAAGTTGTTAGATATTTTGGCCATACTAAAAATAGCAGCATTTAGAGCTTTCGAACAGTCACTAGACAATCACAATGCACGCTATCTCCAGAATTTCGAAATGGCCCACACACTTATGTTAATCCTTTCTTAACTCATTCTTCATTTGAACGTGAGGTAAAGAATTGTTTGTTCTAGGAATCCAATCTTGTATTTCCAAAATGAAAAGCTACCGGCAAAAATGATCTCTTGTCTTGGAATTGATTACACATAGAGTTGGCGATATATATTGCGTTGATACATGTATTGTTTTGCTTTATCTTTTCTTCTAGATTAGTCCTGTGCTGTTGCTCGTCATATTCGTGAAGTAAACTTGAACCATTATTCATTTTTTAACTAGATTACTTAATTGAAGCAAATAACATGATCGCAAAGTTTGGACAAACCAATTAACTATTACAATTGATCTGAGAATATTATAAAAATATGTTGAAACCCAGAACTTACTGTTGTTCACACTCACACACTGGTCAAGATCTATACTCAATAGGTAAAGGTCTGTAATATAATAAAATCTAAATTCAATGAAGTAGACACATAGTGCATTCAATATATGCATAAATAACGGTTTGGAACTTCTGACGAATAAAAAAAATGTTACTACTTTATGGTCTTAAACTAAGTAACAGAAAAGAAAGAAAACCATCAAGTTTTGTAAAATTCAGCAAATAATTTTGTTTCTTTTGAATATAAAGTGAAGCTCTGAAAAGAGCTTACAGTATTGTGAATTAAATTCCAAACAGTCCTAAAAGTTCTATCACAAGGCCAAATGTATGAAGTTCCAATTAAATTGGAGTAGTACTGAAACGAATTTCCAGTGCTGAAAATGTCGATGTGCCTGTAGTCTTTAACATGCTAATGTGCCAGTGGCCTTAATTATGATAATATGCTAACAGTCTTTTGATGCATCACAATAATACAGTCTAAAATGTTCTTGTCTGAATTCACTATAATTCCAACTTAACGTTTCTTTGCAAGAATATTATTGATAACTTTGTAATTCCATTGACTAATAATTTGCATAAATAAAGACCCCCAAAGGAAAAACTGAACACCAATAAGACTTATTCTGCTTCAGCTGTTAGTGCAAAAATTAGTAATTATAAGGTAAACAATATTACATACCCTCTAACTGACCAAAGTAGAAATTGCTATTTTCTGAAAATTTTGTAACAACTTATCAGAAATTTCCATTCTAGAAAATTCAAAGGTCAGAATCAAGACTGTATCTTTAACTCAAATTGAAGTAAACGTGTTTACTATAATAACAATCTGAATATTTAACCTACTCTAAGAGAAATATTAGCTATTTATTATGTTGTTTGCAAAATTAATGTCACTGGTCAGGTGCAAATAAACTTTATATTGAACAAGGTCAAGTATAAAATATAAATGTACACAACGTATAATTATTAATAAAAGACTACAAACAATACAAATTAAATATACATAATAAAAGCATCAGCCGTTTTTTTTTTCGTTTTTTTTTTCTTTTTTTTTTACGAAATCCTCTTAGATTATATAGTCAATGAAACAAATTCAATAACTATTGTAAAGTTATATCCTGTAGAGCGATACAAGCTTCGTGTGTGATTTAAGTGTGATTTAGATTTTTTTAACGTAGCTTTAACAATTTTTCGGTCATATCGCTACGATGTCTGCAGTGTGACAGTTTAAAGTGATGTTTTGCACTGAGGCATCATGCCGCAAACATGTAGCATGATGTCCCACCCAGTCACATTATCCTGACACCAGGCCAACCAGTCCTAACACTATCCTCAGTTGTTAGTACCATTTTTATAAGTCTTTGGTATGACTCAGCCTTGGTTCGAACCCACAACCTCCCGCATCCGAGGCGGACGCTCTACCACTAGCTTCAGAAATACGTTTACTGTTTCAACGTCAGAAAGTTATGAAATTATGTATCAGTGATTGAAACTTAAAACTGAAGTTTCTATTTTGAATTAAGCTGTAATTTAAGTCAAGAGAGCCACAGCAACATATCTCATAATTTTGAATTGCCTCCTTGAAAGTGAGAGAGAAAATAATAACTGTATTTTGTCTTGACCATTTCTACAAGAAGAAGAAACTAAAGTTTTCCAGTATTTTCTTTTCTAATTCTACAAGAAAAAACCACCATGTTTCAAATATACAACAATTTTCTAGTCATAAGTCCCTGTAAATATTCTAGTGCACATAATACAATATCTAGTAAGTTAAAAAGTTTTCTCTCTTGAAATATTACTTTGAAAACCTAATGTTCAGACCATTTATTTAATAGTTTGTGCAAGGTTCAACTGCGGAAATGACGATTTAAATGCCAAATTTATACGTAATTTACAATTTAGGTCTTCGATGTGATTGCAGAACATTGATATTTAAGTCACTGTATTTTGTGCAGGTTTTGGTAATTTACGTCGAAGGAATGAATTAAAAAACATAACCACTAACACTTATAGGAATGGTACTGTAAACAATGGTCCGATGGAAGAGAGATAGCAGTTGTTATTCCTCCTGTAACTGAGATCAGTGTTTGCTGTAAACTAGATCCTGTGAAAGAAGAAGAAAAAAAACAAAACAAAAAAAACCAAAACGAAACAAAACCAAGAAAAGAATAATACCTTTTACACTATCATTGTTAATTGTATGCAGTTTTCATTTAATTTCGTATAGAATTCTCTGAGAGAATATGCTAAATGAACACCTTGTAGTTCTATACAGATAATGACATGTCTGGGATCTGTTAAAAAATACAGATATATTTAAAGAAAACACGGAATGATCCTGATGATTGATGGTCAGCTCAGTTTGGGCTCGCGATTTACGTACATTAGTAGAGCGTCGTATAAAGATTGTAAATTTCAGATAAGCGCGTGTTTTCATCTTTGAGCTAATATTCTTATTTTCTACTTAACTCATTAAAGTCAACTTCCAACTTATCTTTTGTTTACATATTACAATCAGCCTATATCAAATGTTCACGACTGTATTTAAGTGGTTACAAATAGCTTTGACAAACATAATATGCAAAGCAAAATGGACTCCATTCTTTTATGGTTAAACAGGAACAGGAGTAATACACAGATAAAGAAAGGAGCAACGCAAATGGTAGATATTGTAATTATTATATTATACTACTATATTATTATATTATACTCAGATGTTATAAAAGAGAAAAATGAACGCTATGTTTAGAGTATTATATCTAGCAGGACAAAAGAACATCGATATATAGAAAGTTAAAATCTGATTTCTTATACCAGATGGAAAAGAAACAATAAGATAGTAATTACCTGGATTGACGTCCTGACAGGAACAGAGATCCGGCAGTCTGTGATATTTATCTAAAAATATTTTATATATCTTAACAACCAAAAAGTGTCAATAAAACGGTCTATGTTTTAGAATGATGAGCAGTTTGAAGTTAGCACTAAGGAAGAATATGAGAATAGTCGACGAAAATCTAACATATAAACCGAACCGGAAAGTAATATATGAACTAAAATTCTTGGCCGATATTTAAATTTTAATTATTAACCAAACAGAGAAACATTCAAATTAGTCGATTCTAATTAAGAAGGGAACGAAATTTTCATGTGTTACATATAGATCATTTAAATTAGTCCACATTTTATTCACTATATATAAACTGAACGACGATCTTGATCTGAGAGATATCTATCACATATGTGTCTTATATACAAACCCATACGTCATATATTTGAAATTGAATCACTTTAACATACTAGATATCTATCTTATTTCCTTTACGGTCAAGAACAGTTACGTCAAGGCGTTTTCAGCTATTATTCATCGGAAAATATTAGCATTTATTACCTGCCACGTGTAGAACAATGTCCAATCGGCACACATCTGAACCGATACCAGCAAGTGCATTCCATACTGGAAAGCACCGAAATATAGACATAAATAATACTTAGAAATTAAAACCACTCTTCCTATACATTTAGTACAAATCGATGTATGTTTATTACATTATATACATAAACCATTAAGCAACCAAACATAGATCTGTGTAATAAGGCACACACACACACACACACACACACACACACACACACACACACACACACATATATATATATATATATATA